>JAUCMU010000042.1:9698029-9709664 GCA_032275025.1 Enteromius treurensis | reverse complement strand
GAGGAGAAAAGACAATAATCGTGTTCGAAAAACAGGCAAAAGGTCAGGGCAGGCAGCGAGTATCAAAAATCTGAATAAACAGTCCAAAATAAACCAAAGAGACAAACAGAGAAAACGCTTGGTAGTGCTCACAAGGCAAATCAAAACTTTGCGTTGAACTGATCTGAAGTCAGAGTTTAAATAGGCCAGATAACTGGCAACACCTGTAAAGGAAACAGTCAAGGTACGTGAGTATAAAGGGTCCGGGTGGGAACTAGAATTCCGGCAAAGGTTCCCGCTGCTGTGTGGCGGAGAGAGCCACGGAGGCGCGGCTCGTGACAATATATATGTGTGTGTGTGTGTGTGTGTGTGTGTGTGTTTGTATAATGGGTACGTTTTCTGTTTAATTAAAGATAATTTGTCTCTCAAACTCAAAGAATCACAAAAAAAGAAAATATAAAAAGGATTATAATAAATTATAAAGCATTATAGCATAAATTCTTAGCCATATATTGGTCTTTATGTTTTTATTCATGAACAACCAGCTCAGGAATCAAATGCTTTTGTCAATAGATGTATATGGGCTGATTTTGTAGTCCGTATATATCTGATTACTTGGAGGCATTAACCTTATGGACCACTTTCATTGAGCCTTTTTTTCATATTTTGTCACTCAGCACTGACCTTTGGCTTCCAAGATCTGCTCATCAGCTTGGTAAATTAATGCATAATTAATTCTAGATACAAGGAAATGTGACTTCAATGCAAGCCATGGTTGGTCATAGAGCAATTCTCTTCTAAGAGGAGCAGAGATTGACCGCAGGAGCTAGGCTGTGGTTGGGTCAGCGTGGAATGACGGAGGAAGAGATGGGGGGAAGGAGAGAGGGAGCCCAATGCTCTCATAACTCATCACACTGAATTTACGAGCATGGCAGTGCACTGGGCTGATGCTGTGTATTTTACCCTGAGCAGTGCTACCTTGGCAGAAGGGTAGGAAATGTGATTTATGACTGTATACTTGGGACTGTGTACTGTATATGAAAGTAAATGATTATGTGTGGTGAACGTGAACATGTGCACAGCAACATATCAACTGCACATCACTTATATTCTGATGCTATTAAATTGTTAACCTTTAGATTACGATGCACATCTGTTCTGTCAAAGTAAATATGCGAAACTGTGAAACGCTTAACTTCTGCCTTAGGTCAGGCGTATTTTTCAGAAATTATTTAAATACACTGAGAGAATTAATAAAAAGTGATTTACATGCGTAACCTTTGCTTTCAGCCCTCTGCAGAACTGCAGTAATGACTGAACTTTTTGGCCCAAGTGAAACTCCCGACCAGAATAATCCCTATCTGTTTTAAAATATAAAAATTGTGTGTTCACACTGATGCGGTGTGAACAGAGCAGACTGTGTGCTTTCTGTTCTTTGTGCGACAAGTAACGCTCAAGCAGTGAATTGTGGGACTGATCACGGATTAGAGAAAGCATCAAGTGCCTTTAATAGTGTTGAAAAACTCTTTGCAAATGTCAATTAAAAAAACACCAAGTGTTGTGACGTACAGGTTTGTGAATTTTAAGCATTTAGAAATATGCAGGCTGTGCAGGTGCATTTGCTAGATTTAGTGCAAAAACAATGTTGTTTACATATTGGAGGATTTTCAGCTCTTACGTATGCTAGATATTGCAGTTTGAATTTCCAAACGTTTATTAAATTAATATAGAAACTGAATGGGCATTGTCAAGCAAATGTGTCTTTCACTTAAAGCAATTCACACCGAGAACGATGGCTACATTGTAACAACTACAGTATTAGTACCCACATTAGCACGTAAATTGTATGTAAACTTTGCAGTTTTTGTAATTTGACGCTTTAAATAAGCAAACCCTCAAACTCTCTCACTCTCAATGTTTTTCAGGTTCATCAATTGGAGAAATTTGTTTTAGCTATTATAAACTACTTATAGTTATCATCTTTAGTGCAATGTAGCCTTAAGTATGTGTATACATGATCATGCGGTGCATTTAATGTAACAAGCTCACCTCAGAGCGCTTTGTGTGGATTTCTACCATTAGCAAAGTAACTGTTGTGCCTGTGAAAGCACGCTATATCCTTTCTCCACAATGTTGCACAATGAAGCCAGTGCCTCTGGGCTCATTGAAGAGTCGCTCTTACATCAACACTCTTCCCTGGGAGTAGATGAGAAGAGAGAAAATTGC
Organism: Enteromius treurensis; assembly: GCA_032275025.1. NCBI lineage: Eukaryota > Metazoa > Chordata > Actinopteri > Cypriniformes > Cyprinidae > Enteromius > Enteromius treurensis. Next base: position 9,707,459 of record JAUCMU010000042.1, on the reverse strand, counting down.
TATTGTAGGTGGAGAGATTCAGCGTGGGGGACTTAATGTCTTGGGTGTCCTCTGGTCTTCCAGCCCCATCCTGACCTCCTCCAGAGCAATCACATTCCACCTTGGGTCACCAGCATAGGTCAATGTTTCAATAACGTTATTTCAGCAGTATTATGCTGGTGGCCATACTTAAATTGATAAACATTACCGAGGTTAATAGGATATGGTGTCGAGGGCAAAAAGAGCCTTGGCCAAGGTGCATTATTCTTCCATAAATCTGCAGAGCGCACCGCTGTGTCGGCCCTGGATCCTCTGTCCTTAGCGGGGCTAATAAGGCCCATAAAAAGCTGGTCTGTTGGTCCAATCAATCTAAACTATTATCCTCTGCCAGATCCTTAATGTGAGACTCTTTTTACAGCTTTATTTCCTAATAGATGAATTACTCGAGGAGATCAATGCATCTGATGTTTTACTCAAACATAATTAAAGGGGCATAAGCTTTCGGTCGAACTTTCCATTTCAAAGACCAGATTATGGCTGTGATGATGTACAGACTGATGCCCTCCGCTGATGTCTCTGTTTACGAGGATATTCATTTATGCGATGGGAAGGATTTGATGTGGTGCAGAAACCAAACTGATTGCCATAATAGTGTAGACACTTTGTAACTGGGAAATATGTGGCTGTTAATTCCTTTCCCTGCTGTGCTGAATAAAAATCGAAGCAAGGACGCTAGTGTTACATTACGCTGTGTACATTGCAAGCAATTTGTCCGTACACCCTGAATGCGAGAGAGCAGCATGGCATGACAAGCCAATCGGAGGATATATTATGCTTAATGCACAGTTATGAGAGCCCTCAATTATGGGCCAATGAGATTTCACAATGGGCGGGGTTTTACAGTGTTTAAATATGTCACCTTCATGGAATAAATTATCGTATGATTGCCCACAACTGTTAGCTGGACCCCATACTCGGAATTGTGTTTCTACGGCAACACCGTTAATACCAAAATTAATTGGTGTAATTTATGTAATCAATAGTTAAAACTACAAGTCATTGTGCAAATAGACTTATAGCTTATTTAGAGAGAGACTGGGTATTAAAGTCTCTGCTAGATGCTTCAATCTTTCTTGCATTACTGAAACATTAGCAATTATAGGAATTAATACAAAAGAAATATGGAAAAATTGTTTTTGATATATTCTGCTGCCTATTTGAGTTTTCTGCATGACATTCAAGTGGTATAAGTTTACAAGTTGTAATTACCAGTTCAGCACTGACTTTTTGTAAGTTGAACTATGTTTAAAAACAAATCTATAAAATTCATGGTAAAAAAATAAATAAACAATAAAAACACTACAGCTTTGATTGTCAAAATGTTACAGAAAAATATGGTAACATTTCAGATTTAACTTAAATTTTTATTGAAATACTGTAATGCCAGCCCATTGAAGTGCTCTGTGCATTGAAGTTTTGTACATAAAACACCTACCTGGTACCAGTGTTACGTGTTCTGTCTGTTTGGTTTCGTTTTCATGTCTTCTTGTTTTGGTTTCATTTCATGTCTTCCTGTTTTAGTTTCCTTTTTCCGGTTTGCCCATAGTTGGTCTTTCCTGTCATTATGTGATTATATCATTATTGGTTAATTGTCTCGCAGCCGTGTTTCACAGATGTTCTAAATTCTCCTTGTGTTTGGTTTTTGTATTTAAGTTCAGTGTTCCCAAGTCTCCCTGGTCGTTCAATGAATGTTATATGTAATATTCTTGGTGTATGTTAGAGGTTACTCTCCACGTTTATACAGTGTGCTTCATTAAAATACTTTTTATTTTGGATTTTTCGACTCCTGCGATCTCCTTCTCCCTGCTCTGCACTGTTAGGAGTTTCATGTCAGAACATTAAATTAATTAAAATAAAAAATTAAATGGTTATACACTCTAAATTATACATTATTTTTAATTTCCTAAAACATACTTCAGAATACTGTAAAATTACATGACATGTCAAAACAGTTTTTTACTGTATAGATTAGGGGGTACTTATTTTTAACCATTTTACAGGTTTTTACAGTCTTTTATCTCTAAATTCATGGTACTTCTTTACAGTTTGGAATCTAATAATTGCAGTGACACTGACATGAACACACTTATAGACTAAATCTAGCAAATTCAAATAATATAAAACCTAAATCTACTTGTAAATAATGCACACTCATAACTGCATCAAGGTACCACGAAAACAGTTTGAAGCCCTATGCTCTCTATTGCACTCACTGTACTTTGATATCATACAGATCCAACCTTCTCATGAGTCAGTCAGTCGATTTGTTGCTTATGTGCGGTGCCTGCATTTTATTAGCCAAATTATTTTTTCGATCATTAATTCAGCAAGTATGAAAATAGGAAAACAAAGCCAAAACCTGGATATTTTAAGCAATATAGAAATCCTGACCTTGGAAAAAAAGTTACAAATTTATTTGCAGTTGTTTACTGTTAGCCCACCGTCTGTAGCGAGGAGGCTAATTGGTTAATGTTATGCTATGTTAATGTGCTGAGTGGTTAGCTTGTATGATAACAAAGAATGAACCTAGGTTATAGACTATTATTCTCATTAAATTTAAAATACATTAATATCACAATACACTAGCATGACAAATATTATAAAGAGATTTTATTGATTTTTAATCAGGCTCTAAACAGAGTACTTAACTCAACAGGCAGAAATATGTGGAAAGGATATACCTCCGGTTTCACACACAAGACTTAAGACTAGTCCTAAACTAAAATGTAAGAATGAGCTGTTTCCGTTGATATAAACATGCATGATCTTTATTAAAAATACTTAAATGTTCTAATTGAAGTATGGCTTAATCCTGGCTCAGTCTAAGCCCTTTCTGTGAAACCAGGCCATAATTTTGTAATAACATCTGCATTAAATAAACAGTACTAATTTGTCTATGGTCATTTTGCCCTCAAAGAATTTAAGATTACTATTGTAATTTGCGATGCAAAGGACCATGGCGATGATTATCCAAATTTATGTGACTCAGCATGTATATGTACATGTGTGCAAGGTGCAAGGCGTATGGCTGTGTCCGTGTGTGAATGTGTTTGTGCTGCGCGGACTTGTCTTTACACTAGGGGTTTGGAATCTTTCTGCTCTGATGAAGACTGATAAATGTGACATCACTCTGTCTAAAGATCATTAAATGTCAAGTCCTGCAGTGGCAGCAAAATGTGCTGGCAGAAAGTCAATGGCGTGAAGTGCGGTGTGCATGTGTGTGTGTTGCATGAAAGTGCACACAAATGTTCCATCGTTTGCTGTCTATTCAGTCTTTCATTTTCATGCTTATATATAGAATTAGATGCACGTAAAAAACCCATCATACTCTATCAGCGTGTCTTTGTTAAAGATACAGGCGTAAACAAAAAGGCTTTGGCATATAAACCTCCGAGCTAGCTTCAGGCAGGAGATGACAGGAAGATAAATACTCAACCCCGACAAATGTTTGCACGGCTCAGACCCTGAATTGCAAAAAATGATTCAAAAAATCTGATTCAAAATTTGTTCTTTTTTACTTTACCAATGACATTCCTCAGCATGATACATGCCATTTGAAGGATCTGTTTCTGAATTAATGAAGCATTGAAATCTTACAATATGAACTAATGGGCAATCCAAGTGCTATATAGCTAATAACATTCCAGAGACTTTCATTTCAATATTACACGGTGTCAGTAGAGAAATAGTCCTTTCTAACGAATACCTGCTAGAACGGCTAAACAAAACCTGATTAAACAAGCTTGCACATGCTTTTATTGCATGCATAATGCACTATTAATATTCGAATAATGAGGTGCTTGAGAGTTTCTTTAACGTCTGGTAAAGGCTGGAAAATTGAAAGCGGGTAACTGTTTATAGCATTAGAAAGCACCAAGGTCGAGTTAAGTAAATTGGATCTTAATTGTGGTGTTTAGTCAAGCATTGAATGCCAGCCCTTTGTCATGAATATCTTACATGGCCTTCCTGAGTGGTAAGGGGTGTGAACAAGAAGACTAAACTAGGGCACAAACATTGTATTTGACCTTCATCTGAAGACCACATAATGACAAGAATCTGTTTTGCCTTCCTTAAATCACTTTGTCAATGTGTTGTCTTCCACCGGTCCTCTGGGACAAGACGGCCTGTCAATCAAACGTAGACAGGGATCACATTAACCAGAGATTTGATGTAGCCTTCAGCGCTGGAGAAAGACTCAGGCATGTCCCGATTCGGGAGAAACAGCCAGCTCTGCATGAGGAAAGACACACAACTGTTCTCAAGTGCAACACAACAAATGTGAGACATACGCCGGTGACTCGTGCCAAGCCTTAACAGATGTCTGAATAACAAAACACGGGGAAAGACAATCATTTCCTTAGTAATCATAATCTGTGGCGTTATCTTATAATCAGTCTTTGCGTGCTTCAAATAAACTGGCAAAGCAATTATTCAGGCTGCTTATTACCCAAGGGGCAAATGAATAAGAATATCAAATTGCTCATTTATTGATATGTCAACAACCAACAAATCATAATTAATATCATACGATCTGAATTAAGAATTTTTAGACCGACCTTAATTAGAAAATCAGCTTCCTGTGCCGATCAGCCATTTACACCAGCTTCCTCCTTCGATTGCGAGAAAGCAGCGGGAGGTTTGGTTACCACGGCAGCAGCGCCATGCACACTGAATATGGTGGTGTGGTGAGTGGGCACTGACTGGGAGAAGATTTGTACAGACCACAAAGTCAAGGCTGAACACATACAATAAGATTCCCACAGGGGACAGTGGAGGAAAAGTACTGTAGTGCCTTTGTTGAAGACATTCCTAATTCACATTGTCTGATTTAGGGTATGTAGTCACTAAACTGAACTCCTCAACAACAAAATGATAGAACTTGACAGTGTTACTTAATGATTTAATTGCTTTCTTTTTAAGTTTGCATTTTAAGATGGCCTAAAATCCATGTCTGATGATGAACCTTAGAAGTGAGCCTTCTTTTTGTGTCTTTTTTTTATCACTTGGTGTCCTGTTTTTTGCTAATGTGTTGCTGAGGTAAGAAATGTGACCTACAATTCCATTCAATTCCAAAAAGGAGTTCCATCTACATGAACACAAAATGTTAGCAAGAAAATTGATAAACTGTTGTTTTATTTGTCATTCATCTGATTTTTTGCCACATAAGAAATTATTATTTTTTTAATTGCTTAAAAAAAAAAGTCAATGATGACTTTCTAGGTCATATTTATGAAATAAAAAGTAAGTTGAAATGATATAATAATATATAATTATATATATATATATATATATATATATATATATATATATTTTTAAAAATTCTACCAAATGTTGAAATTGTGAGGAAAAACATTATAACCATAATTGACATGAACTTTTATTATGTCACTGGCATTTAGAGGTCATATGAATATGTACGAATTAGCATGAATTTGCAACCCTGTTTGAATACGTACGAATTGGTTATGAGACTATGTTGGATATGTGTAGAATTTCTACATTGAAGGTTTTCAGCACTATTGTCATAAGCTGCATGTCCGTGGCTCTCTCCGACCATCATCAGCGAGAACCTTCGCTGGAGGATTAACGTTCCCACCCGGACTCTAATTACCCACGTGCCTTGAGTTATTTCCATCACAGGTGTTTTGCCGTATCTGCCGACGTATCCGTGTACGTTGTGATCATTTGTTTTTCAATTTGAAATGAAAAATTGTCTGGTCATTGATGTTGTTCCTGTGTGCGTGCACCTGCCTTGTCTACCCTGTGATACCTTTGATTTTTAAAAAGGATTATTATTCTCTCATTCCTGATGTCAGCCTCCGTGCTTCGCCACACGCAACCGTAACAGAATGACCGGACCTTCAAACTTAAAGTGAACATCGTGTTCACCCCGTTTACTCCCGAATATCTCCTCCTTCTGCACGCTCTGTGCTTTCTACTGCGGAAGCTGTCCGAAGATGGATCGTTATTCACTATTTGTCCCGTGGATGATCTTGCCGGTGCCACTCCGTACCCAGAGACCAGCCCACCATCTTCCCGCAGCGCGGACCTCGAGCACGAGCCCACCGATGAGATTCATCGCCAGTATGAGCGACAGAGCCGAGGATCGCCCCGGAGCACAAGCCTGAAACATCCGACCAGGTGTGAGAACCAGCAAAAGAGCTTGCCACAGGGGAGATCGCCAAGGACAGCATGAGCGCAGAGAGGAGCTCCGTCCACTGCACCAAGGCTGAGGGTAACCTGTCAGATCTAGGACTATGGACGAAGGACACTCATCAGATGCCCCCTCCTGTACCCATGCCTCGCAGGCGCCCCCTTGTGCCGACGCCTTGCAGGCATCTTCCAGTTCCTGCTCCTCGGGTGCGCCCCCCTGTGCCTGCATCTAGCATAGAAAACAAAGACCCGCCCTCCCACTCATCCATGTCCATGCCACCACTGTCATTGGGCAGCCCTGTTGCCCAACCTTTAGCCCAAAATCTCTCAGCTCCGCCTCCGACCTCAAAGTCTCGTACTCCGCCTCGTTCCTCCGACCCGTCAGCTCCACCATGGCACCTAGCTCCCTCCTCTCCACCGTGGCCCGTCAGTCCACCAGCTCCACTAGGCTCCATCGTCACTGCGGCTCTACCTTGGTCGGTAGAGTTAGTTGACCATCCGTCGCCTCTAGACTCCACTCGAACTGGGGATCGAACTGTAATGCCCCTTCACTGTTTTTGTTGTTGTTTCCCCATGTTGTTTCCTCATTATTATTTATTTATTGCCGTCATTTTTATGCATTATTCATCATTATTAATATTTCTGAAATAAATATTTTTGTGAAACGAGTTTAGGCTGCACAGAAGAAAGCTGACATATTGATATACACCAATATAGCAGCAGAAGACTTTTAAGGATTTGGTTGACCAATCGGCGGTAAGGGGGGTGTCATGACCGCCCACAAGTGGAAAACAAAATTTCCAGCCGTTTATCAGTTTTCTACCCCGTGAACCAAAAAACTAAAATCTTAAATCTCGTTTTTTTTGGGGGTGGGGGTTTCATTTTTTTTAAACAAATTAAAAAACAACCTTTTTCTCATTTCTGAATATTTCATTTCAAATTGAAAAACAAATGATCACACCATACACAGACCCTGCACTTTATAAGCCCAGGTTTTCAGACTGTTATTCGCAAAGCCTTGATTGTTTAGTTTGTCATTTCTGAACGTTTATTCTAAAGTTTGTCTTGCCGTGTTATACCATTGGACTGTTTATCTTGCCTACGATTCTTGCGGCCTGCCCTGACCTATTTGGCCTGTTTAGGGATTACGATTCTGTCTCACCTCAGATTACCCTGTTTGCCAAGGATTTTGAACTCTGCCCGTTTACGTTGTGGAATAAAAGCCTGCACATGGCTCCGAATGTCTCTGAGGGATCATTACAACTGTACTGACCGTAAAGTTTGGTTTGTTTGATCAATGTGAAAGTTGTCTTCTGAACTCTTTGTTTCCTAGCGACAGTGATAAACAGCTTTCCCATAGTTCTCACCTTGATAACAGCAGTGTTTGGCTTTCACACTTGAGGTTAGGAACAACATAACACTGGCTGAATTTCAATTTGCATTCTATCTCTAAAATACAGTGTGCCACATTCAGATTAGAACTAAGAGCATTTCTCTTCTGTTTCGTTCAGAAGTGACCAAGCCCTGTTCTTTTAAGCCCTTCAGATGTTTACACAGTTTAGGAGCTTAAATGGGTAGTTCACCCAAAATTAAAAAATCTTTCATGGAATAAAATACTAGTCAGTGGCTCTGTAAACTGTTTTTCTCTGAAATATCTTTGTGTTCAACAGAAGAATTAAACATTTTATAGATTTGGTGGGGAATAAGGGTAAATATACTTCAATTGCATTTCCAAACCAAATAAGCTCCCATCTCCCAATATCTGGGGCAGCATAAAAAATCTGGACCAACATGAAAAGACTGTTTTAAAGGGCCCTTAGAAACAAGAGTTGACCCCAGCAGCAAAAATGCCGAGTAACCAGAAGTCAAGTGCATTTAATAATTGTACTGAATGTGCACTTATAGTGTACTTCAAAAGAAAAAAAAACAGTACTTGCAGATTATACAATATTAATAGATTAAAATGCTATTTAAGTGCAGGAGCTGAGAATCATTGCCTCGAATAAAATGTCAGCAATCAAGTTGGCAAGTCTGGCAGCTCTTTGGAATAAGATGGCAGATTCTGGAATGAATCAGTCTTTTGTTTATGATTCAGTTTGATTTATTCAGACAATTCACTAATGCACTGGATTGTTTGCAGCAGTTTCTCCCAGTGCAATTTTGAACAATAAAGAAAAGAAGTTTGAATAGTTGAATAGAGAAAGACATACAGAAAGACATCCTATTCTTTAGTTACTGTTTGAGGTAAGAAACACTTACATTTTTTACACTTAAATGCACTGTGTATAATGTGAAATTAAAAGTTTCTCATTTACATTTCATTTTTTATTCTTTTTTTTTTTTTCATTTGAATCCTTGCATTACTCTTGATATACTGACTAGCATACTAAAACACATGTAAAACACATATACTTCATAGTAATTTAACTGTTTAACCACTGTTTGTAACTGTATTGTTCAATACATGTGAAATATAATACAGTGCCCTCCACTAATATTGGCACCCCTGGTAAATCTGAGCAAAGGTGGCAAAGGTGAAAATAAATCTGCATTGTTTATCCTTTTGATCTTTCGTTCAAAAAATGTACAAAAATTCTAACCTACCATTAAAGTAAGACAATTTAAATGGGGAGACAATGGGGAGACAAATTATTTTTTTATTTTATTTTTTTATCTAAAACATGTTGGCCACAATTATTGGCACCCAATTCTTGCTACATCCTTTTCCCAAGATATCAGCTCTGAGTTTTCTCCTGTAATGCCTGAAGAGTTTGAAGAACACCTGATAAGAGAAAAGAGACCACTCCTTCATCCAGAATCATTCCAGACCCTTTAGATTACCAGCTCCATGTTGGTTCTCCTCTTTAGTTCACCTCACTCAGGGTTCAGGTCAAACAACCATGGCAAAGGCTTAATTTTGTGCTCAGTGACTAATTCTTGTTTTTACTTTGATGTTTGTTTTGGATTATTGTCTCAATGGAAGACTCAACCATGGCCCATTATAAGATTTCTTACAGAGTCAGTCAGTTTTAAATTTGTTACCTGTTTAAGCCCAAAACATAAAAAATACAGCCTATTTCATTGTACACATGGAGTACTTTTTATCCCTGTGTTCACCGAACCCATCTTGAGTGTTTGCTGCTGAAAAGCAAATTTTTTTGGTTTCATCTGATCATAGAAGCCAGTCCCATTTGTAGTTCCAGTCCTGTCTGACAACTGAACATGCTGGAGATTGTTT
>JAUCMU010000042.1:9676825-9697929 GCA_032275025.1 Enteromius treurensis | reverse complement strand
TAACCCATCCAAGTGAACACACACAGCAGTGAGAAGTGAACAACAACACACACACCGTGAACACACACCCGGAGCAGGGTGTGTGTTTTTAAATGAAAGTTTTTAAATGAAAACTTTGATAAAGGTTTTGATCCACTTTGAATGTTGACTATTGTATATATATTTAAATCAAAATAAACTGCATTTTCATTGTGCAGAATATATTTCATTTTTTCTTCTGGTTTTGGATTTGTTTTCATGCTATTTGTTTATTGCAAACATCAAAACATAGTTTCGGTAAATTTATTTAAGACTTGGTACGATGTTGTTGTTTTTGAGTGCAGATAAAATTTTGATCTTTCCTGCGTTTCAGATTAACTCATAAACCATAAACCAATTTGATTGCATCATCAAAAGACAAGAAATACAACTAAGAATTGTAATAACTAAAAATCTTTGTCCATTAATTAAGTATACTACTATAATAAGTAAAGAGAAGTACACTTTACACTAAATAAGAGGTGAAGAAATATATACTATATAACTTTTTGCAAGATAGACCCGAATTAGGAGTTCAATAAAAAGTCTATTATGAATGAATGATCTGTTTTGTTGTCTCTGGGCTGTAGAGGTTTTTAGCTCTCGCTCTGGGTTTCTGGAGGACAGTCCTCATCAAACAATGCCAGGGTGGTGTGGCCTAGAGGGTTGTAGATGATGCCTTCCACCTCTCCGCCACCATTGGCCGTCTTCTGAAAGTGGATCTCCAGGTTGTCCTGCAGGCTGTCCTTGTCCATGATGTCAGGGATGCCCGTCAGCAGCACTGTGCGCGTGCACTCTGATTTACAGATCTGAACGAGAGCAACAGTCAGTGTACTTCATAAACAATGCAGCATTAAATATTTTAAGTATTGCGATGTACTCGATTCTTCCTACCTTCATCTGAGAAATCTCGCCATTGAGGAATGGAGTGACCTTCACCTTATGCTTCTTCTTACCAAACTCTACATCATGATCTTGTTTGTCTGAAAGACCTTTTGCAACTGAAAACAAAAAGAAACAAACAGTTTAACAAAAAAACCACCTCATGCATCTTGCACTGAGACGAATTTAGTTGACTTACTCTTATCTTCTATGAAGGTAATGACCACAGTGCCCGAGTCATGCAGCATCTCTCTGTCCTCCACCTCGCCGCCTCCATTCCTTGACCGGGAGAAATGGATGTCCAGTTTGTCTAGGACTCTTTCCTCAGGTTCTTCCTTTGGCAGGTTGGAGACTAGGATTCTGCGTGGGCACACTTGTGTTTCCATCTAACAGATGGAGAGTGTTGTTTTATAGCACATAAATCCATGTGAATACAGTGCGATCCAAAACAGTCAGCTTGTCTCCATTACCTCAACATATTCGGGGACCAGGAATTGAATGGGTTTAGCCTGCACATTGATGGTACAGTCTCCGAGTTGCACCGAATGATCCTTTAGGTTTAGTATTTTCTGAGCCACTAAGATGTAGTATCAGAAGAGATTTGAAGAGAGGTTAATCAAGAAATAAGCCACAAGAGCCCTAGGAATGTGTTATAGTCATTTTAATGTCTCATTGTGAAAATCTATGGCAGTAGTTCATAACCAGAGGACCCAGACCCACTAGCAGTACTCAGCAAACTTCCAACAGGGCCTCAAGATGAATTCAAATGATTTAATGCATTATCTTTTATATTGCATATATACAGTGCCCTTCACTGATATTGGCACCCTTGGTAAATCTGAGCATAGGGTGACTGAAAATAAATCTGCATTGTTTATCCTTTTGATCTTTCATTTAAAACGTTCTAACCTACCATTGAAGTAAAACAATTGAAAACGGGGAGAAAAACTCATGAAGAAATAAATATTTTTCACCAGTACATGTTGGCCACAATTATTGGCACATGATTAATCCTTTTCCCAAGACGAGTTTTCTCCTGTAATTCCTGGAGGACACCATTCCTTCATCCAGAATCACTCCAGATGATGTGTCTAAACAAGATGTCCAGGACCTCCAGCAGAAATATGATGACCCATAACATAAAAAAACACAGCAGTATACTTTATTGTACACATGGATTAATTTGTATCCTGAACATAAAAGCCAGTCCCGTTTGTAGCTCCAGTCCTGTCTGACAACTGAACATGCTGGAGATTGTTTTTGGATGAGCGAGGAGAATTTTTCTTAAACCCTCCCAAACAACATGTGCTGATGTAGGGGCTGTTTGACTATTTTTTGTAAGCTTTTCTGACTCTGAGACTCAACTATTTTCTGCAATTCTCCAGCTGTCGTCCTTGAAGAGTCATAAAATATTCTAGGGGTGCCAATAATTGTGGCCAACAAGTACTCGAGAAAAACATTTATTTCACAATGAGATTTTCTCCCCACTTTAATTGCTTTAATTCAGTGATAGGTTAGAATTTTGTACGTTTTTTGAACGAAAGATCAAAAGGATAAACAATGCAGATTTATTTTCATAGCCACCTTTCCTCAGATTTACCAAGGGTGCCTATAATAGTGGAGGGCACTGTATATTTTAAATGAGCTAAATTAAAACTTCTTAATTACAACTGTATAGGCTGAATATGTATTTAATTAAATTGATATGTATATTTTAGTTACCATAAATGTTTGCAATACACTAATTATGAAGTCCTACTGAAGTGGTCTTTATTCCCAAGTTCCATTATATTACTTTATATTTCATATACATTTAAACTATACTGTAGGTAATTTCAATTAACATGCAATTAAGTTTCTGGTGATGAAATACTGCTGAAAAAAAATCTGTATTAAGTATAAAGCTTGTCAGCTGATGAAAGTGTAAAAGTGCTCCAGAATTTTCTGGTAGACGGTTACTTTGACTTTGGACTTGACACAACAGACCAACATCTCTGCATCCCAAATCATTACTCACTTCAGAAACCTCACACTGGACTTCAAACTGCTTGTACTCAGTCTTCCTCCAGACCCCACATTGATTTCCAAATATAATGCAACATTTACTTTTATCTGTAAAGAGGACTTTGGACCAGTGAGCAATAGTCCCGTTCTTCTTCTCCTTATCCCAGGCAAGATGCTTCTGAGAGTTTTATCCAGATTGTGGTCATCTGTGTTCCCCTCTGTGTGTGTGTGTGTGTGTGTGTGTGTGTGTGTGTGTGTGTGTGTGTGTGTGTGTGTGTGTGTGTGTGTGTATGTATGTATTTGTGCTGTCAAATGATTGATCACGATTTCTTCGGATCCAAAATAAAAGTTTTTGTTTATATAATATGTGAACTGTGCATATAGTATAAGTTTTCATAATACTTTTTTAAAATCATCATAAGCTCACCCGATGTTAAAGAAAGTACAGTACATCTTTTTATGAGATATAAGATATACAGTAGTCAAGTGTTTTTGTAGTGAAGAGAGGGACAGTTCAAATGGTGGTGGGCTCAAGCAAACATACCAAGTGCAAAGATGACAAAAAAGGGAGGGTCTATTAGTGAAGTAAAAGAGGAGCTTTTAGCTTTAATTCCTTGAGGATGCTACCTGACGGAGCAAGCCAATAAGACCTCAATCTGTTTGACTCTCGAGAGATGGACGCAGTATTGACATCTAAGCTAGAACTGCCCTTCACCCTTAGGCAGTCTAAAGCATGGATAAAGAGAGCACTTAGTCTTATCCTTGAGATTCGTAGGCAACGGTGCAGCAGGGTGAGGGATCTATGTGCAGCAAGCTGAATTTCTCTTACTCGAATCAAACCCATGCTGCTTGCTAACTTGACAATGTTTTTGCTCTGAATGCATCCTTTCTTGTGAACAGTATACAAAGGACTGAACCTTTGAGGCCTTGGGGGCTCTTGGGCACCAACCTGGGAATGACCTACAGTGTTTTTGTGCATGACCCTTGGCTAATAAATCAACCTTCACCAACAGAGAATTTAAAAGTGTGGATTAAAATTTCATAACCACGAGTACTACTCAAAAAAAAAGAGAGGGAGAGAGAGAAAATCATTTCCCCATTACTGAAAGAAACCCTTCGAGCATTTCCCAAAACAATCTTTTTTTTCCATACCAGGTCAAACATTCAGGGCATTTTTCTACAACTCCAAAAAAGGACATTAATATTTAATTTGGTGATGAATAAATATTTTTTGCACACAAAACAGAATTCAGCACTTTTTCTGCTATCTTAATTGAGAGAGAAAAAAAAAGGAGAAGTAATTTTTCCCCCTTCAGGCCCCATGTATACATATTCGCTGCAGATGAAAATGAATAATATGATTTTAATAACTTAATATGTCACGGAAGAAACCAGTGATTCGAAAATGAATAATTAACAGGCTTCTGGGCTCCTGTTTTACCTCATGGGCCAAATCCCTACACACGAGGTGAGGCAACATCACGGTGAGAGACTGTTTCACAATAATAAAGGTAGCAAAACAACCTCTCTAGGGTAATGTCTTTATTTGTATGAAGCGGACATGAAAATAAAAGACATGACGCATTAAAAAACAAGTGTTTTATGAGTATTATGGGTATATTTGTTGTAAACGCATGCCAGGAAACACATTTTGGTTACAGATGCACAATATTTTTACCAGGCTTCCGTTAAAATGAGACATTTTCGACATCATTTCAGGGGAAATAACATGTCATCCCCCTTTACCCCGAGGAGGAAATGTCAGTGTTTATGACATTAAACTCACATGGCAGGTCCAGAGACATGTTACTGGTTGTTTCGCTGATGCCTACGAACATTTCCCCAAACCCCGCTGGAGAGATGTATTACTTCATGTGTCCCTCTGCCAGAGACCAGTTTGAGTCCTCATCACTGCTGCTGTATATGTGGGGCTAATAAATTTGGCTGAACAAGATTCAATAATAGGGAAATGAAAACAGACAGCGGGTCTGTGACAGTTTGGTAATCCAGCCTGGAAGGATTCCTCAAGTACTCTCTTTTTTAAATCTAAACTTGAATTTTGCCTTCCTCACCTTCATCCAGAAATGGAAACTCTGCCAGGATTTAGATGCCCTCATGTCTCCTGAAATTGACAGAACTGCTACAAGCAGAAATGTAAGTTATTGTGCTTTTGGGCTGGATCTGGATTCTGATTCATAGTTCTCTTGATTTAGTTTAATACTAATTTTAGAGTAATTTCTATATACTCTATATACTCTTTATATTTTTGTGCACATCTTGTGTTCACCATTTGATCAAACACACATTTAATAACCGTGAGGTTGAAAGTAATTGTTGCGTAAATACACATACAGTACTCACACGATCCTTTAGAAATCCTTCTATTATGCTGCTTTGCTGCTCAAGAAATATTTCTAATTATTATCAATGTTGTAAACAATTGTGCTGCGTAATATTTTTTGTGGATTTAAGAATTCGTTGATGAGCAGAAAATTCAAAAGAACAGCATTTATTTTAAATAATAGTTTATACAGTCACTTTTGATCAGTTTAATGCATTCTACCTGAATACAAAATAAATGTAATAAATAAATAAATACTGTAAAATCTCATGGCTCAGTTAGATCAAAAAGACCAAGGCAGATCAAATCAAACTGAAATGCTCTTTTAAAAATCATTAAATGGCTTCAGATGACAAAATTGACCTTTATATTACTTTGTTTTGTCCTTTTGGAGTGTCATGCTCTTTTGAAGTCCATTTTATTTTGTGGCATAAAGAAAGTCTGAAGTCATAGGGATTTGAAACAACATGACCATTTTGAGCTAACCTATCCCTTACATTTTCTATAGAAACTTGCTTATAATCTCAGAGAGTCATATTTTTAGCTTTGCTGATCCAAACAGTTCTGAATGTCTGAAACCCGTCTTATTTGAAGACAACGTGGCCACCGAGTGACCTACTGGCCCTGATTTGTGCTGCTCTGGAAGTCAGTGCACCTACCCCTGCTATCACAGTAAATCAGCCTTCAACACATTGCATCATTAATCGCTGGAGCGTATCCATGGCACGCATTACACACGTCACTTCACCTGCGAGACACGGATGCAAAAATTACAGCATCATGGAGAAAGTAAAATGACAGAACTTTTAGACGGCGATAGAGTTGAGAGCAGAGCAAGTATACTGCTTTTGGGAGTCAACTGTGCAATTACTGTACACACGCTAGCACTGAGGCAAGTGCACTAAAAGCCTGGCAAAGTGTTCACTCTGTGAGAATGTGTCAGAGCGATAAGGTATCACAACAATACTCAAACCCGTAATCCAGACCTCCCCAGACTGATTCCAGCTCTTGCTTTTTGATCCATGCAAAATACAGAAGAGTTCTGTCTTTGTGCCTGTCCCCCGATGTCAGAATAAATCTTCTCTGTTACTGCGGCATTTCGAAATGAATGTTTAACATCTTGTCTTTCTTGCTGTTTCGCAGGTCGAATTCCCCCCTGACCTTAAGATTTTCTTCTGGATGTCTTCTGGATGCGTTTTTGTTTCCCCTTCGCTTCACTTAGAGTCTTTCGTGTTGAGCTGAAGTTAATTTCTCTGTCTCTGTTTCTCGGTTGCGTTTGATACAGAATCTCTGGGTGAGCGTCACCAGCTGTTTGTCTTTCAGTGTTAGGCTGATGACTAACTGTGCGGTTTCTGAAAATTGTTTTTACAGGTTCATTGCTGTTTCTCTTGCTCCTTAACGTTTATTTATTTTATTTTTTTGCAAGAGAAATATTTATTTGTTTTACATATGTTTCAGCTGATTTCATTTTGACTGCATCGTTAAATTAGATAAAATTAGATTAGACTA
Source organism: Enteromius treurensis (assembly GCA_032275025.1). NCBI lineage: Eukaryota > Metazoa > Chordata > Actinopteri > Cypriniformes > Cyprinidae > Enteromius > Enteromius treurensis. Next base: position 9,691,175 of record JAUCMU010000042.1, on the reverse strand, counting down.
GTGTCTACTATCATTGACAATTAAATGCACTTGTACACATTTTATAATTTGATTATGGATCAATATTTTTAAACTATTAAAAAGCACTACATTGACCTTTAGAAAATTCAAATCTTAGGAAAACATTTTTATATTTAAAGCCTACATAAATTAGGTTAATTAGGTCAACTGGTTTGTATTTAATATTTCATTTACTTTCAATGGTTTGTTTTATGCATATTTTATAATTCAATCAGGAACAATTATCTTTTAAACCAGATCAAAACAGTTGGGTAAAGAGACAGTTCCACCCAAAAATCTGTAATTGTTCACTCACTCTGTAGTTCCAAACCTATATGGCTTTTTTCCGTGCTGAAAGATATTTTGGTTACACTTTATTCTACAGTATGTGTGCTTACACGTGCTTACAATGTACTTACAGTGTACTTGCCTAAGAAAGTTCTGGTAATATAAGGTAACTACATGGGGTAACAGTAGGTTTAGGGTTAGTTCTTAGTTATTACCTATTTTTGTAATCACTACAGTATGTACATGAGGAAAACAACTGTAAAATAAAGTGCTTCCAATATTTTTCTGAATATCTCAGTGATTCTTCAAAAGGTTTTCTTTTGTGTTCTGTACAAGAAAGTCATACAGGTTTAGAAACACTTGAGGGTGAGTAAATAATGACAAAACATAGATGTGTGTGTGAAGTATCCCTTTAAGAACTGCAAAAAAAAAAAACACAACTGCAGCTTGTTACCTGACCCTTGAAATGACTCTTATTTGTGTAAAGTGAGAGATTTACATTTATTAATTTAGCATTCATTTAGAGATTTAAGTTACATCTTGCTAAATGCCATTTATGACTTGGATACAGTTTTGCAGTTATTTATTTAAAGTTCATGCAGACCTTTGCTTTATTATTTTCAGCTGCCAATAAACCACACTAGTCTTTACCGTTTGCTTATAGAGCACCGGATGCACACTCGTGAAAGTTACAGCGCGGGACTTGAATGAGAAAAAGCCTCAAAACAAGCAAGTGACTCAACAGTGGAATTAAAGACCATCTGCTTCAGCTGATTTATCACAGAGGAGCCGGGAGAGAGACAAGAGCAGAATTAGCAATGCAAATACAGGCCAAGGATCAGCTAAAGTACAAGGGAAAGGACATGCTGTGTGATGGTAATAATAAATTTGACTCCGGTTCCGTGCCACATGGGAACCACGGCCACTTATGCAGCAGCATCAATGACATACACAGAATATCATTTTTCATCCAATTTCAACAGTAATAGTTTACCTGCATACATTCCTTTCAGTATTAGCAGTTGTGGAGTTATTGAGTGCGATCTACATGTTTGTGATGCAGACATCACTGCAGTGTGTATTTATGTAAAATATATGATCTGCAAAAGGTTATATTTTCTGGTGCTTTTCTATTAAAAATCTCACTCAAACTTGGAAAAGCATCCACTTCAAATACTGACACAACGCTTTCTTGCTGATTTATGTGGAAGCCCATTTCCAACACAGGACCAATGGATAAATAATTAAATACATTTATCTTATACATCTTATAGTTTACTTATCACTACATTCCCTTTTTTCACAATACAGATTATACATGTCATTTGACTTTCAGCTAGAATCAGTCACTCTCAACGTTGTGCCACTGACGAACTTGGGCATTTCATTGGTCATGGATTTGACATCTCTGGAACGAGTTTACATCTGAGTTTACATCTCGCAAATCTGGTTTCTTTTCTCACAATTCCTTTTTTTTTTTTTTCTCAGAATTTGCAAGTCTGATGCTTTCTCTTTTTCTTGCAATTCTGACTTGTGTCCCCATCTTTCTATTCAGCTTTTTTTTTTTCATCTCAAAATAAAAATGTTCACATTTACTTCCAACCTTTCCTCTCAGAATTTATATTTTACCACTGTGACTATACACCTTTTTTCATAATTGTGAGAAAATAAGTCAGAATGTCACGATTTCCTTTACGATTTAGGCAAGTTTCCATAGATTTCATCCACAGTGTGCCAGCTAATAAAAGAACAAACACACTAAATGATGTATAAAGCAAAGTGTCATATTTAACGCAAAGCTTTCCTTCATTGATTCAATGTAGAGATGAAAAGAGAAATATTTAATTAGATTAGTTCCCTGCAGTCCCTTTAGAATGAAGTAATGATATAAGAAGAGCGAGCGTAAAAATAAGGTTATCTTTCACATGTCTTTTCTAAGGGAGATTTTGGGTCTCAGTGGACTCCTCACTGTTACTGTAAATTAAACAATAGGGAAACAAGAGCCAGTCTTCACCATGGTAATTAGAGAAAAAATAATTCATGCAGCCCTCACAGTAGGCATCTGCTTTGATATCTCTCTGCTGATCTTTATTTTCAGCACGGCTTTATTAGAAAGAACTTAGCTCAATGGCTGCAAACTTGAATAGCGTGGGGTGCCTTTAGATTTATTTTTTTGTTAATTGCAGCTTAGCAGTAAAAAGGAAACATGCCCGCATTGTTGTATCCACACTACGATAGAAACTGAGAGTTAGACAAGCGATGCTGAATGCTGATGAGGAGGACAACTAGGTATTCATCTAAGATCATGCATTACACATGACCTCTCCTAAGTAAACAACTGCTGTCAGAGTGTGCGATGTGACCGCATATTTTCATCTTTGTCATCTTGCATGCAAAGAATAATTTGGAGGTACTGCATTACAGATTATAGCTGTTTGAATTTCTATTTTCCTAAAGTGGTCCTGCTTGTCTGTTGCTATGTAACACTGAATTACAATGCTTCGGTCTATCAAGTATTCAGTTAGGGGTCTGTGATCTGTTAAAATAAGAGGAATCAAAATGTGAGTTCTGTTAATGACGCCTACTGCAGGTTTTGTATGTACTGCTTTAAAATTTAAGCCTCCTTTAGTTCTTGGATGTAATCACACAGATTTCTTGTATTTGTTTATTTATCTAATTCTTTTTTTTTCTGTATTTTTATTTTATTTCTAGCACCATGAATTTTTTGTCATCATATCAAATATTTCATATTTATTATTTTTACAGAAAGATTTGGGGGTTTTGGGGGTTTTTTTCTTGGAAAGGATCACACATTAGTGATTAGTGGTTGGTGATGAACTGGATCCCTCAGCTTTATGTCTGTTTTATGTGATTTTTCCTGGCGTTATAGAGGCTGTAAAACAAAAGCCTGTGTATCTTTTAAAACAAAGACCCTGCCAAGCAGTCATCTTCTATTAGACGTGCGATTATAGTCATTTACAACTTTTCCCAGTGACTTGTCTCACCTTTTCAAAGACGTTTTTGCTCATTTTTTTTAAATATGTCTTCCTTGGCAAAAAAAAAGGTTTCAGAGATAAACTGGGTAGGCAAGTGTAAATAAACAAAATGTGTCACAGCTGCTTATAATCATAAATTTGTCTCATTTTGATGTGCCAACAAATTGCTTACCAACTTTTTCAAATAATCTGCATTATATTAATACTTCTTGGCCTCACAACAAAGCATGTCATTTTTTATCAATTCACTTTTTTACACTGCATAGCCTGAGATTAACATCTACTGGCAGTTAGTAGTAATACACATGAGTGAGAGCACTAGTAAGCTCATGATAATTAATTAAAAGATGATGGTGGTAGTTGATGACCTGTGGGCCTGTTTTCATTAGATTCCACCGAGCAGTTCAGCAGATCTGCAGGTCGTCTCTGGCTCTGGACTGTGCGGTGCGGTGCTCTCACCATAACCTGGCTTCATTATGGCTCAGTAGCTGCTTAACCACTGTTCTGTGTGCAATCAACATGCTAATGAAGCCTCCCTAGCAGTTCCCTCAGCCATGGGGGACAGAACACATCAGGCCTCCTCTGGTTTCACGCATGGCTGATTATAACCACTACACTTGGGTAACATGCTGCCAAACTAGGTTTTACTAGTTCCCACTTCCCCTGCGATAAAAAGGCTTGTTTGGCGAACTGTCCGGGGGACAGGCAGGGAGCCCGGCGGTCTCCAAGCCCTAGGAGGTTCAACCCCTCGGAGGCTAGGGTTAACAGATGCTCGGAGCCCGGCCTGGTCCCCGCGTGCCCCCAGAAGGAAGTAGAGAACCTGCGAAGATGTGAGGGAAAAGCCCTGGCTCGGGTGGTGGCAGGGGGAGGCAAAAAACGCGGAAACTAAGGAGAGGACGTGAGCGGTCTTTAAGTCGGAGGAGAATGATTAGCGGGTGATCGAATAATGATGAGATTGGGAGCAGCTGCGATCGTTCGTGCGTGTTCCTCCTGAAACTCGATTTTAGCAAATCGCCATTTTGACAATTTAGTTGTTTCTTTAACATTCAAAAAATTAACATTTTTTTGTTGTTTTTTTACTTCTGTATCCCAGGGGATCATTTGATCAAAACCAACAATTTTTGTGAAGGGTGAAGGTCACATTAAAACTGACTTGTACTTCTCAAATGATTGCCTTGACTTTATTGTTTTACCCTTGTCCCTGAACCAGACTTTCAATCTCAAGCTATGAAAATCCATTATAAAAAATAAAAATCATTGCATTTTTTAAATAATAATGCATGAAAGACACTCATGTATTCACAAACCATTTAAATGTATCTTTTTTGTGTAAATATTTTTTTTTTATTATTAATTTTCCCTCACAATGACCTTTTTTTTTTTTTTTAGTTTATTGATTTAGATTTTTTTTTTTTTTACTAAATGCTGCTTCTTGTTTTCATTTCATTTGTTTTCAATCTTTCTCTTTATCTTAATCTTCCACACTTCCAGCATACAGACAGAAAACTTCAGACACAAACACATTGTACTGAAGTATTTACAGCCTTGTGAGAATCTTACAGATGAGCGTCTTCATTCATTATGTCTGTCGTTATCATGAGAGCAGATGACACAATGACTGACGTTTAATCACGATGGAATATATTTAACACCCACATCATTTGGAACTGTCCAGTACATTATTCTTGAGTGTAATTAACAGCAGCTTAGAAATTGTAACATTGGAGTGATAATTGTTGGTGACTACTCATTTTCATATTTCAATGTTCTCTCTATAATTAGCCTGTTGACATTACACAAAATCCTGGCTGTACTTAACGCTGGGGGGAAAAAACATCATATCATGTACTGTAAGTAATTACAAACAGTCTGATGATTTTAACACAACAGTGCTGTGGAGATTTATCCATATGACTGCCATGAATCATAAATAAGCTTGCTTGAACATCAGCAACACATGTCATATTTCATAATAATTGGGATGGTGGTATGTATGAGAAAATTTAAATTCACATCCAAATCTACACTCCTGCACCCCAGTAATTCCTAGAGGAATCTTTGTAAATGTCAACGATGCCCTTTCAGAAACTCCCATAGCATGTTTATGAAAGATTAAGGATGTAATTTGCAAGTAATAGGTGATGTTTAGGCAGGATTCGAATAATGAAGTTTTCATTCGTGTGTAATGTCCATTAATTAATCATTATTGCAGGTCTAATTCAGTTATGCGACAGCAATGTCCAAACTGACCTGTAGATGACTGCACACAATAAAATAAATTAGAAGATATGCTTTGCATTCTTATTCAAGGTCAAGGCAGTCACGACTGTGTTTCGGAAATCCACTTGAAGTTTCACTGCCCATGGTATATGTCGGATTATTAAATGTAGACCAAATGAATCTCAAAATTTGCATCTTCACATTTTAAAACTCTCCTGTCTGGCTGCAAGTATAAAAAAAACAAGCGTTTATTGGCTCAGACATGACAGATACATGGAGCAGAGAGAGAGAGAGAAGGCTCTGAATCACTGAACTGTTACTTAACAGATTTCACCAGAATTGAACGGCTGACTCTTGGGTTAATAGACCAGGACACTTCTGACCCGAAGTAATGTTGCTCCAAATCAACAAATATCAGAGAGTCGGTTAAGACTCGGTGTGTTCGTGAACTGAAGTGTCAGAGCAATATAGAGTAGCTCAGGTCTTGTAAGCGCGATGTCGATGTTGATAGACACTGGAGAGCTTATTTTCGGTCATCGGCTCCTTCAGCATTCTCCCGTTTGATGCATAACAAATGGCAGAGAAAATAAATAAAACATTGGTAGACAGTGGAAACCAATGTTGACTTTACAAGTAGGCCTCATTGATTTTGACGGTCAGTCAGCTCCAAACGTGTGCTTGATGGAGCGGGAATTAAATCAGCGTTGACTGGAGGAGATTGGCGAAGGTTAAATGACAGATTCTGTGTTTTTCAACCCATACCTTACTAAAATGGTTGTTTCTGATCATGAATTATGGCCCTTATAGCAGAACATTGCTGATTGCGGTAGTTTTGAGTAAAGTGTTTTTTCAGCCTTTCTCCAGGATTGAGTGCAGTCACAACAGGCATATGTTTAATGCCTTCAGTCCTTCCAATATTATTCAGTGGTGTGGGTCTGTGCATTTGTCATTTTAAATCAGGCGTATGCTGTTTTCTCTGTAAAAATGGCTAAGAACCTGCAGACTTTTAATACTTGCTTACGTTTTAGGTTTTAAAAATTGATACAATCAAATAAAAAGATTGACTAATTTAGTTATATAAAGAAAGAAGGTAAGACCGTACTCATACTCATTTAGGCAGAACTCATCGGTCCCTGCTTTTCTGTCAGTGGTTCTGTTTGTGTACAGTCTGTTTATTTTAATTACCAGTGGTGGAGTGTGTAAAGGCTTGATTGCTTTCGCACTGAAAACACCACTGATTAAAGGAAGCCAGGCTGCTTTTGATAGATCTACCCTATCGGATTTTGATTCATGCCATCGGCTTGTGGCTTTAAGTGGTGTCTTTTATGTGCTCAGGGTAAATAGTTTGTTTACTAATGAATGGCAATTTTGGCAAGACACTCTATCCCATCAAACAGTGCCTGCAGTCAAATAAAACCACTGCAGCAGCCAGACACGGAGATAGTTCTAATGAGAGGAAATTAAACATCAATGCAATACAGTGTGCTTAAATAACCTGCCCAATAGCCTTCAGCCACGAAACACACGAGTCTGGGGAAAGGAGTAGAGGTTTGTCAATTTCATCTGACCACATTTGCTGCTGCTTCTAATGCCAAAGAGATTGTTCATTCCTTGTGTAGAACACGTTCTTGCTTTTAAAAACGTGTTTAACACTTTAACTTATTTTATCTCGACACAATGTCTTAAAAAACAAGTTGGCCAATTTTCTCCTATGCGTGAGATGTTGAACAAGCAGCCAGTGCAACTGTCGAAAGTGTTCATCTAGCAGAGGTTCACAAAGAAAAACAATTAAAAAGCGGTGTAGTGGAACACAGAAACGCATTCTGTTTGAACCAGTCCTAGTGTGTTGGCACATGGATTACATGCTGTAAAAATTTCATTTGTTCAACGCAATTACAAATATTAGAATAAAGACTATGTGCAAAAGCACCATAACAGTTTAATAAAAAAGTTTTCTTTAATAAATGACAATTTATGGTCTCTGAAATAGTTTATTGGTCAATTACACCATAATTTCCTACTCATTACTGTCTGTGGCAGACTGAAAAGTTTTTTTTATATATATATATATATATATGTTATTTTACAAAAGCATTAATGAAATGCCCTCTGTTCATTTCAGTATTAAAGTCTGCATGAATTGGCTCTGTCTATTTATTTAGAGCACATGACATAACATGGCGCGATGTCCTGACGCTATCTCAAAAAAACGATAAAACACATTACAATTGAGGCATTTGTTGCATACAATGGAGACATTATTACTGATTATCATGACTTGGTGCCGTCTATTGTTTGTCACGACAAACAATAAGCACTACCTTTCACTGCTCAAAACTTGCATTTGAATAGTAAGTAGCAGGTTCTTTTAATAAGAAAACGTAACTTACTCAAGGTTGTGAGTCAGACTGTTCTTGCAGTGGTAGAATAGTTATACTTTATAGTCTCTGAGCACATGCAGCCAGCATAGGTTGCTCTCCAGGTTTTAGGAGTCCTTCGTAAATGCACTGAACACACTCTAATATTTGGGTTCTGGAACAGTGTTATGAAAACAGCCTGACCACTGATTTCTAGGTATGTCCTCTTTTGGAAGCACAAAAAAAATTGTTTCACTTTCACAACAACACACAGCGTGTCCAGCAATGCCACAGTGAGAATAATAGCTCCACCTTCTTTCTTTGGGTAAACATTTAAGCCGCGTCATGAAAACACACCCATGCTTTGTAATGCAGAAAAGTGGGGGCGTGTTTAAACGAGGTGTTGTGGGGCAGGGGGTCGCTTTACAAGACACTTTTAAAATTGTAACACTTTAGAGTAGGTGGCACTTGTTAACTATTAGTTATGACTTTTCCCTTAAAAAAATCTTAATTTGCAGCTTATTTAATTAATAGTTAGTAAGGTAGTTGTTAAGTTTAGGTATTGGGTATTGGGGATGTAGAATAAGGTCAAGTAGAATAAGGCATTAATATGTCCTTAATTAGCACTAATAAATGGCTAATATTCTAGTAATTTTTAAAATTTACAAAGAAAGTGTAACCATTAAAATATTACTTGTTTTCATCATCAATCGTAATCTGAGGTTTGTTAAAATCAATCCCTATCATATTCAGTTTCATTTGGAAATATATCATAATGGTTGCACTAGTTAACTTTAATATTACTGAAATGTTGTTCCTGTGACCTATTGTTACCAGACCTGTTGTTTTTAACGTTGTAATTGACTTTATTTAGGTTTATATACAGGTAAATCTATAAATTAACTTCAATTTAATTAAATATTTAAAATCTATTTCCTGTATAATGAATGGTATAATTTACAGTCATTACCACAAAATATTCCTCTTTAGGGTCAAACAAGAGCCCTGCAGGTTTGGAACATTATGAAAGTAAGTAAACAATGGCAGAAGGGCAAAATTCTAATTTTTGGATGAACTATTACTTTAACACGACCACAAGAGATTCCCCCTGATTTGCATACCAGACTAATTCCTCCAACATATGAGTCAATCCATCCTGTTCCTGCCAACCAAACAGTGAATGACATGTAGCGACTTGTTTTCAAACGCTATCTATCGTTCCTAGCCTGCAGAAGCAGCATGTGTCAGAAAGATGACAAAGAACATTTGTCAGAATAATAAGGGTGACGTTTATTTGTCAGGCCGCAGGCAAGGTGAGCTGCAGACTGATCATTAGAGCTTTGGCCATGTCTGGACGCTCTAAATATTCTCTCAGCTCACAGATCTGTCTCTGGGCCAAGCAGAAGTGCAGTGATGCTGGCCTCGACATTTGCAGTGCTTCCAAGTGCTTGTGATTCTCTTTGCGTAAAGTCACATGAAGGACAATTACAGCGCTGTGTGTTCTGCAGGATTTTATGTATCTGTGAAAGAAAAAGGCAAGTGATAAATGACAAGTTATTTGGAGTTTTAACAGTACGACAAAATGTGTATTTTACACTGAAGATAAAAATATGCCAGTTCAGCTGTCTCTCTGTAAAGGTTTACTGTAGCGAAGGGAACAGCATAAAAAGGTGACACACCAAAGGCCTGCGTTTGTAACTAATTGACTAAGATCTAAGTTGGTTATTTGCATTTTGTAGTTTTGTTTATTATCTGTCCTCGGCTATCTCATTAGGGCCAATCGATTCCAACTCTGCCAGTGTTATTGTGCCTGCGTCACCGGAGCTACTATAAATTAGCCATATTTTCTCTCTGGGTCTTGTAACTCGCAAACACCCAACGCAGCATCTGCCAACTTTGAATTAGTTGTGAAAAACTACCTTTTAACAAGAAAAGAAAATGATTAACATAACTCAATATGGCAATTAAGATAGAAGAAAGGGCAGGGAGGCTGGCGACGTCCCCATGTGTCCTGAGGGACAGTTAGCTGCAGCATGTTGATGTGTCTCTCCAGGTTGAGCCAGTTCAGCTCATCTCCAATTAGCTGTGAATGTCCCCCTGATTAAAACCAGCCCAACAGTCCCCAACCCCTCATTATCCCGACCCCACATTTTTACACATTGCTCGCAATGCACTTATCTCTCCCCAGATATACGGCTGACTTTTAATTACCTCCCTCACAACGGCGTCGCCCGTTGATAAGTTTGAAGGACAGTCGGCTCTGGGGTATACGGCAAAAGAGCAAGGAGTGGAAGAAAAAGCGGACGAGAGGGGCTGGAGGTATAGAGAACCAAATGAAGGAGGAGAGGGAGAAGTGTCGCTCTCTGACAGAACATCACAGCGTCGAGGCAGACATTTCATTGTTTTGCCTGCCTGTGATGTATGAGTTCAAGCCTTTTGTTCCACGCTCCTTCTCTTTGTGTGGTCTCCGAGGTTAGGGTGAAAGAGTTTGTTAGAGAGTATGAAAGTCACCAGAGTCGGATAGAAACTTGTCAAGGTCCGGCGCGTGATCATGTGATTTAACTGAAGGACATTTCCATCCCAGAGGCATCCGGGAGCTGAGTTACTGGCCGGCCTTTAACCCTGTTCTTCTCTGTGATTAAAATATGCGAGTGGGGTTTAAAGTGTTTTTCTCAGAGTCTGGGATTCTCGAGTCATTGTTATTCACAGCAAATACACATTTAAGGACTTTATTCAATAAAGCTTAAATTTTTGGTGAAATATGCTTAATATCAGTGCCTGGCCTTGTGTGGCTCTTGTGTCTGAACGGGAGCAAATCCCTCCAGCCATGTTCAACATGTAGTGGAAAGCATCCCAGAAGAGCTGAAGCTTTATTGAAGTCCTTCCAACTTTTTAATAATGTTCATGGTTTTGTCATCAAATGCGCAATGCACCCACATGCTTATGGTAATGTAAAATATTTTATTTGGTTTGAGATATCAAATGTTACGTTTCAGTACTCACCAGAATTCGCAGTCCTGTGAAAGCCTGTTTCTGCCTTGGAGTTAAAAATACAACAGTTAATCATGAGATGCATCTTTAAAGCAGTCGAAAGGTGATATATAAAGTTGCAGTTAAAGCAGAAAAAAAGGTAGAAATTGTGGACCCACTAGGTGAGCGTGATTTCACCAAGTACAAGATGTTCCTGGATCAACATACTTGTTGATCCTGGAACAACATTCCAATCAACCAATCAGAATTGAGGAATAATGTTTCTGGAAATATCTGTTTTAGGCTTATAATCATGGTTAGGGGCTTCTACGCCCTTGTTAATCATCTATTATTTCCAATCAACATTTTAGATTAACTAACTGTAAAGACTGTAATAGATTTCCCTTAAAACTGAAAGCCTTAAATCTAGATGTTTCACAGCAAAATACAAAACTCTGACATTTTATTCATTGACTGATGCACCCTCTAAAATCAAATCTTGCCGATTTTAGTTTTCAAAATGTTGAAAATGAATTTAAAAAGTTTATTATAAATATTTGTATTGTTTTTTTTGTTTTTTTTTTAGCTCACATTGCTATTTTTGTGGTGAGCAATTCATCATTGTGGTGAACAAGTGTTACGAAGCGGATAGGACTCAGAGATTAAGTGATAACAATATACAGTTTATTGACAATGAGTTCAACACAAACTTCAATGTGAGAGAATGGTAGGTGAGTAAATACTTTGCAGAGCAAGTTTGAGAGGATATAGCTTAATGATAACACAGTCTTTTGTTTGCAGGAGGGGAGAGACCAGGGGCATACATCTCATTTTACAGATGCTCGATGCAGACATCAATGTCACGCGTACACGCGCTTGCCCACTTGGTCAAGATTCCGGGATATTTTATACAATTTGCGGGCATCAGAGAGCCACTATCAATATACGGGAGACTCCTGGAACTTCCCGGAGACTTGGGATGTCTACTGTTAATGTGAACATTATGCCAAGTTGCCACAAATAAAATAATGCATGGGAAACGGATGGGGGGGGGGGGACATGTCCCCCCTGTCCCCCCCGGGATTTACGCCCATGGGAGAGACAATCACTAGACACTGACGATGGAGAGACAACGCCGAACACAACCACGCACCACAATCCTGGAGAACGAAGAGGAAATCCTTGGGAGCTGGAACACACAGAGGTATCTAGGAGACAACAAAGAGAGGTAAGTAAAGCAGGTAAGTCTTGATATCATTCAGAGAGATTCTAGTAGTCCTCTTCTCTAGAACGAGCTCAGACCCAGAGTGCTGTTTGGAGTTGGCTTATGTGTGGTTGCTGGTGAGTGTCTTGATTTAGAACAGGTGGTTGTGACAGGTGCACGTAATTCATGTGAGTGTGAGGTAGTGAGTAACAACAAGTCAATCCACAAAAAAAATTTGACTATACAATCTTTAATCCAAATCTGAAAATGCTCCTCCTCTCAAACAACAGGCCTTCACTGATCCTTAACCATGCCACTCCAACTGTGATTGTTCATTTCTGAATGAAACACCCACTTTACTATATCCAATCAGTTCAAAGTAGAAAAAACATGCAACACCCTCTGTTTTCCTTATTCGGTATTCTGTTCCTCTCAGAAGTATGTCACAATATGAAAGCATAAGCAGTCGCACATTTTTGGTTCATGCAGATTTGTGAAAGTGAAATTAACGAACCTACAATGAATTTCAAATGGCACTTTTACATCTTTTTTTTTTATTCTGTTTTTCTTTTTAGCATGTAACAGTAAGTTCATGTTCACGTGGTTACTAACTCACATTCATCATCATTGCACACTTAATTTCTGTTATCGTTAGTCATGCCATTTGACCACATAAACACGCAAATAATCCAAATTCAAAGGAAATGTCATCGGATTACAAATGCGCTTTGCCCAGCATAGGTGACAATGGTGCTCAGACTGATCACCCAGACAAAATGTGTAAATGAAGCAACAATAACACAAGGGGAATTGAAATAGGATTAGCCGTACGAAGCAGCAAATGGATAAAGAGTCGATGCGTGTAAAATGTCATCATGATGACTGAGCAGGCTGGCATTTCAACCTTTGTTGTTTCAGACGAATATGCCGCGACTCCAAATCATGGCTGATAACCTGCGTAGAGGATGCAAACACAGCTATATCCCTTGCTCTTATCTGCTCTCATCCTTCATGAGTGTTCTCGCAACGCAAGTTCAACTTCTGCAGCTGTAGACCCACCACACACACACTGAATGTGTACTCGTTTGTGAATTTTCACACTTTGCAACCGTAATATAATGTGTGACTGCCTTAAATTCTCCTAGGTATCTCTTTTAGTAGTTCATGTTTCGTAGTCAGTAATACACCTTGGGAGACTGCCAAGTGTTATAGCTACTGTCTGTAAAGCGATCCTACTCCTGGTTTTCCAGTATTTGAGCGTTGACAGCTGTCAATGTTGCATATTTTTCAGTATTTCTGGAAACCTGCTAAATAATGGTTGTGATTTATCCAGTTAGCATTGTATTGTGATGACAACTGCTGCATTAAGTGACTTTTGAGTGGCTTTGACGACATCAGTCTCTTTAACACTCATCTCACAACGGCTGCTTTCTGATTTGCAGTGCTTTTCGCAGCACATGTGTTCAGGTGCCCATTAATCCATGTTAAACACATCCAAGGCCACAGGCTGTCAAGCCCTCGTCATGTTCATGTGTGACTTATAGCACATTGGAAACCGCAGCAAGTGCATTCGCTTAATTAAACCGGAAAGAAGTATATGGGTGAAGATATAGTCGAATGGTTATTACTGCACCTCTTATTAATTGGAATGACACATAAATTGATCCTCGGGTAATTATTTTTCTCTAAACCATCAATGGTAACAAAATGTCCTGATGTTAATTAAGAGCACTCCCTGAGCATATCTCTGAAAGGAGGACATTTTTGCCGCACTAACAAGGTAGTCGCATTAAAAGGGAAGTTATGCAGACACTGTGTGTTGGGTGTTATGAAATAGTATCTAAGAATATTAGGCCTTTGAATACGCAGCTCGGAAACTATGTGCCAGCGTGGTGCTGGGCTATTAGAAGTTATGTATCTTACAGGTATTAGCGCATCAGATTTATGGACACAGTTTTACATAATGAATTCTAAAAAGGAGCCGAGGAAAAAGAATCACCGCTCTGAGTGCTTGTTCCTGGATTGATGACGTTAATAGAAAAGATGACTTTATATGTTCTTAAAGGGATAGTACATGCAACAATAAAATGAATTCACCCACAGGCCATCCAGTTTGTAGATGAGTTTGTTTGCAGATTTGATTTGGAGAGATGTAGAATTACATTACTTGCTTGTCAAAGGAACAACTGATTAAAACATCACAATAATCGTCTAGGTTACTATCGTAACCCACGTTCGCTGAAGGAGGGAACGGAGACGTTACATATGGGAACTCGCCAGAGAGACCGATTTGCCTTTGAGCTTTTACTAAAGGC
>JAUCMU010000042.1:9643854-9660934 GCA_032275025.1 Enteromius treurensis | reverse complement strand
TAATATTGTGTATCTGGAATGAATTTTAGATCTTTAATTCCATCTCATGAAAAATCGGAGCAGAAACAAAGGTGTTGTGTTTATATTTTTGTTGAGTGTACTTATGTCTCTAGATGGTTCAAATTTAGTTCAAATGTGCTCATTGTGGACTTACATTCAACGTTGTATAACATCAACTGCAGACTAATTTTAGACATTGTTTATACTGCTTCTGGGCCAAATAAACAATCATAAAAGACGTCATAAAAAGACATCATTAAAACTTTCATTCTGGCTTGTCAGGGGACGTCATTTCAACGTCTGACAAAGACGTTTGTTCAGTGGGCAGGTTAATGATGACGTAATTATCATTCCACTCCCCTCAACAGCAAAATCAGTTAAGAGATACGCGAGAGATGAAAAATGGATAAGAAAAAGCGCAAAGGTGACGCTGAAAAGGCCAGAATACAAAAAAAAAAAAGAAAAGAAAGCTCTACAAACTGACGTGGACAAATGTAATAAGCTGAGTAAATTTTTCGTTAAAAACAGCGGCAGCGAGAGTAAAACAACACATGAAGATTATCAAACGGCCGGTAAGTTAACATTAAACTAGTTAGGAGCAGTGCAAAACAATGATGTCTACAAACCACCGTTCATGTTTATGTCAAACTTTTTCTTGTACTGTTGCATCTCAGTGGGACAGACTAAAAATTCCTTGAAAAATACATGATAGTGTCATTCTTATACTGTTAAACATTAAATTGTGTTAGCTGTTAATAAATTTTCACTGTGAAGCAACACTTGGGCTACTGTATTTGCACTGAATTGGAAATGACATTATTTTAATATAGTCAGTCGTGAGCTAAAGTGGGCCGGTCTAAGACTTGGAACTCCAGGGCTGAAAAGGAGTCCCACTCCGGCCCTGGATATCAGATGTCATCATTTGCTCACTCTCGTGACAGTCCGAACCCATAAACACCCGTTCATCTTCAAAACACATTTTTAATATTGTAGGTCTGCAAAACCAATATTTGCGCATGCACATCCTGATTTTACGGAGTTCAACGTGTTCCTAGGTCAACATATTTTGTTGACCCTGGAACAACATTTTAATCCAAAATTTTGGTTTTGACCATATCTCTCCACCTAAACCTACCCTTCCCATGAGTAATGCCTAAAATCAGAGGAATGATAGATGACTGACACCGACGTACACTCATTTTAAGCCTAAACTGGTTCTTCAAATCCAAGGGTTCAAAGATGTTCACCTGGGAACATGTCAAACATTTGCACACTTCACAAAGAACCGGAAGACACTGTAAAAGTAATCCATACGAATCAGGCTGCTTTATTTAAAGTCACATGATCACTCTGAATGTAGGCCTTTATTCACATGTAGACCTTGATCAGCTCACATACAGCATCGCAAATATCATAAGCAGAAGCTGATGAGAGACCAACACTAAAATTATGAACAAATATTATAATCTTCATTTGTTTTCCAAAGGTCAATCAGAAGACATCAGGGTGGGTAAATAATGACAGGAACTCTACCCTTAAGTTGCCATTTCCATGATCTGAGAACAAATTAAGAATCAACTGAACATTCAGCAGGGCATAAAATATGATCCATTGTAATATGATCAGGTTAGGACGGGCTGAGACATACAGTATTTATTAAGAAAGTATTCAGTGTCTTTGAGTTTTTCGCAGACTAAAGGACAATAATAGCAACTTCCACATCCTAGAGCAGAGCTGTGCCCCGGCCCGTACTAGACCTGAGTCAGAGCTCCTCAGATGCCTCCAGCACCTCCACTGACAGGACCAAACAAAGACCTGTGCTGCAGACATTTCCTCACACACACACACACAGTGGTCTCCATGTGTTACGAGGACACTCTAGACATAGTGATTTTTATACTCTACAGACTATTTTCGTCCTCTTACCAAGTCCCACATTCGAAATCACCCCTCACAAGACTTTCTGCTATTTTAGATTTTCAAAAAACTTCATTTATAAGACCGAACATTGGACTCAACAGGGAACATCAGAAACACCCATAGGGAGCTGATTTAACATGACATGTAACCTTGTGTGTGTGTTCTATACTTGTGAGGACCAATTATTGAGAAGCAACCAGCTCTGTGAGGACATTCCTCATTGTGAGGACGTTTGCTCGGTCCTCCCAAGGGAAATAAATGATTTAAAAAAGCTAAATGAAAGTTTATCTTAAAATGTATAAATGCAAAAGGTTTGTGTGAAGGGTTAAGGGTAGGGTTGATGTAGGGCGATAAAGCAGCAGCTGTTTCATTGCATAACTGAATGTAAAACAAAAGTAAGTGTAGCCCACACTCTTCCTCTAGCTTTGTGTGTTGTTTTTGGTGCTGAAAGTGTGTGTGTGTGTGTGTATGTCTGACGTTACAGGGGTTTACGGACTCCAGCCGTGACCAAAGGTCATATTTACTTGTGTTTCTCTGCAGCCACTGTACAGTCATTACAACATTGATCTTTTGTCGAAGGGTCTTCCCTCATTCGAGGAGTCAAACAATGCAGGAATAAACTTTAATATCAAACTATTCAAGCCTTCAGCTCTTTTGTGGTCTTTCTCTTTTTTCAGGCTCTTCTTTGTGACATTTGTGTTGCTGTTAGTGTTCTGTTTTGTTTTGGAGGTTAACACTATAGTGAGTGAGTGTTAGCTGGTCTGGAGAGGCTTTACTGCAACTCTGAGTTCAGGCCGTCTCAAGGCCCTCTCATGTGACTGACGTCAGTTCTGACCGGTGCACTGAACTCTACTCTGATACTGCATTACCCCTCGCTATGGCACGCTCGAGAGCTTTTACACTCAGACCGCAAGCCATTTCAATATTTACTCTTTCAGTAGGTAAAGCTCAGACCAGAATATTTCCTGAAGTCATTTTCTGCTTCCTCTAATGGCGAGTTATTAATGAAATAGTGAGGAGGTACTCCAAAATGTGATGTAGCTATGTAATTGTAGTGTTTTTTTTCCTACTATTTATCACAACAGATGGGAGGTCAGTGATGTGATAACCTCTGGTCTGATGGGCTCTTCTCTCGGATCCTCCAGCTCATGGATTCATAGTTTGACAGCACTACGCAACACAAATATGTAAAAATTAAACACTTTTTTTGTGATAAATACTACTATTTATCACAACTATCCAAAGGTCCTTTCACTAGTTACTCTATGAAATAAACTGTCCTTCCTGAGACACAGCTGTGTCAGTGCACCGCTACAGGTTTGTTTTCTAAAGAAAATGTTTGTGTTGCTTTCCCATACAAAAGTTTCAGCTACTGTTTTTTGTGTCATTTCTTTGGAGAGAAAGCAGATGTGTCCTCACTAGAAAACGTGATCTCTGAACGATTGCCTTAGTCAAGGACTGTATCAGTACAGCTGATCATTTTAAATGATGCTCTCTCTGCCAGTTACGCTGCATGCCTCACATTCCTGCTCGTGTGTGTGTGTGTGTTTATAGGCAGACATCAGCGTCATGTGTGTGTTTGGAGTTTTAGGGGATATTTTTTATTTCTCTGTGATTTGGTTTAGATGAATTATTAATGGAATTTGCAGAACAGTCACCACTACACACCTCTATCGTTTCTTTTTTTCAGTTCTTGGTGATTTATATTTAGGTGGAGCTCACCACAGCTTTCTGGAAAAGAAAATAAAAGCCATTATGTCAGGACTCTGAAATGTTGAAGCTCCACCGCCCACCAGATAAATGTTTAGATCTGTCAGACAGGGGTTTATTTAACTTAATAACTTTTGTCTTTTAACAGAAAGCATAAAGTCAGCTTATTCTGCAAATGCCAAAAATTACCCGCTTAGACAGGAAAGGGTCATCTAGTTGAACAACAACCAATCATATCTATGTATCTCTCTCTCTCTCTTTATATGCCTAAACTTTTAAATATAAAAGTTATATTTATCCGGCTCAAAGCGTTACATGATACGTATCACCGTGCATTTTCCAGAGGGTATACGGAAATTACAGATGTTTTCCAGTGGGTATACGGCGTATACCCGCGTATCACGTAGACTACACCACTGCTGTCAAACAATTAATTGCAATTTATCTCATCTAATATTTCTAATGTTTTTGTTTATATGTACAGTATGTGTACTGTTATATTTATCTATAAATGAAAACATAAACAAACAGTATATAGAGTAATAAATATATATGTGTTCTTTTTAGCCTCATTTTATTTCAGTTTCAGTGTTTTTAGTACTTCAGACTAAGCTATTTGTATTGCAGTCAGTTGCCAAGATCACATTTCATTTAACTTTATTTAGTTAATTATTTGTTGTTTTATTCAATCTTTATTTCAGTGAACAAAAACGTCTCTAGGTTATGTATTTAACCCTAGTTCCTTGAAGGAACGAGACGCTTTGGGAACACCCTCAGCGTGACGCTCTGAATAGTGTGTTCAATCAGCCAATGATGAGTTGGCATCCACAATCCAAGGGCTCAAAGTCTGCTTGGTTGCTGGAAACCCCTTCTTGGGTGGACCGAAGCATATGAGCAGCTGCTCGGACTTTCTTCACAGTCTCTGTGGACGTATGCGTCCAGTGCTCGCATTGGACACATACAGTTTAGCTTCTGACTGACCGGGCTCCCCGAAGGGAGGAGGGTTGAAGGCCTGTAGTACTACTGGCTGTGATGTGACCGTAGGTACCTTAGGGCTGTAACCCGCTCGCCGGTACAGGAAGGCTTTGGCCATGCCAGGCACAAAGTCAAGATGTGAAGGGGCCACTGAGAGGGCCTAAAGGTCACCTACTCTCCTCAGAGAACACAATGCTAGCAAAAGTGTGGTCTTTATCATTAGCAAACGATCTGAGATCTCCTCTATGGGCTCAAATGGTTGCCCACAGAGGGCCTCAAACACTACAGCCAGGTCCCAGGTTGGTACCAGGGGTTCTTCAGCCAGTGTATGTCCACAGAGAGAGGAGTGGTGGGCCGATATAGCCGCCACTCCTTCCTCAGAAGAGTTTTAACTTCTGTTCCATCACCAGAGCCTACTCCGTATAAACTATCGTATGAGTGACGCCCGTGAATTGTGGTGGAAATTGTCCAAACTGGATTCAGTATCCTCTCTCTACAGTACGCAGGACCCATTGAGACACACTCACCAGTAATTTCCACTCTGCGAAATGGTCTACTAAGGGAACCAACCTCTCGAGGCTGGTCTCTGATGATATTTTCTTTGACACAGCCCATCCTCGGGTGAAGCTGTGTGGGCAGGGTTGGGCAGCCCTGGCTTGGAGGGATCTGGACAGTTTGATTCGAAGGTACGCCTAATTTCCATTTTAGGGTGAACTAACCCTTTAATAACTGTGCAAACACTTCAACTCGGTCCATTAAACATTTTGTCTATTAGTATCATTTTGTTCACTACACATACATTATAAAATATAATAAAATCAATAAATAAGTTAGATCATTTTGTTAAACTAGAATAATTTATTTGAAGACAAAGCTGACTGTATTTTTAGTTCATTAAAAGAGTACATGGAAACTATTTTATTGTTATTTTATGTATTTTGTGGAGGGAATAGCTAATTTAATTTCAATTTAGTGTGTGTCTTCATAAATAAAATGGTTGAAATGTAATTTTCAATTAACTCTTCTATTAAAGCGTTCTGTGGATTAAGATTTCAGGTAATTTCTGGCCATCCTGCTGAAGCTTCAGGTTGTTAAAGATTAGAGTTCAGTATAAAACTAACCTTTACAAATGTTGCCTAAATTCATGAGACAAGAGTAAAAATTCAGTGTTTGAGTACATTTCCACTAAAGCATCAGACTACATGGTTGTTTATACCCAAGCCTCCCACATTATGACCCAAGATTTCTCAGAGAGGAAAGGTGCACTTTTTGTCCCCTAACAGATGCCTCAGACTGATCAAGTGAAGCATAAAACATTCTCTCCCCCAGATGTATCAGATGTCTAAATTATAATAAGGTCCATTCATCAAACAAACTGCAACCATCAAAAACAGAGGGAATATGGGGCACTCCTACAGCCACTATTATGACTGACCTTCATTACCTTGGGAACTTTCTCTTTTTAACTGATAATAGCCATAAGCTAATTGCACTAAACTTCCGAAAGAAACATCATTGCTGTTGTCTGCTGTTTTAGCCACAGAGGCAACTCTTAATGAACGCAATGAAGAGACAGACATGAGACATTTTGTGCTTATATAATATGCTTATATATAATTTAATTGATTCAAGTGTCCAAAATTACCAATTTATTACCAATTCTGAAGGTTATCTACTAGAACATGAATTATAATGCAATTCAATACAATGCCACTTTATTATCAACCGTGGTTGAAATTTGTCTTTGATCACTCTAGCAATACCAAACACACGCAGATATCACAAAACACAAACAAAGACCACCATAAAAAAAATCACATGACCGTTAGTTTAATAAAAAGATCTTTTGTAAATATCTCAAAAGATCCTTTGTATCTGCTGAAATTAATAGTTTAGCAAATATCAGAATGTTTATCATATCACAGTTTAACTAATATAAATTAAACTGGGAAATTGTGACATCGTTTCATGATCGCTTTAAAACATTTAAAAGGAAAAAGAAGGAAAAATTAAGCAAACTGATATGTTCACCACATTGTGATAAAAGAAAACAAATGACGATTAAGCAATTAATCGAATTTCAGGAGGAGCACGCACGAACGACCGCAGCTGCCACCAATCTCCTTATTACTGATAACCCCATGAATCTCTCCTCCTCCACCTTAAATACTGCACGCTCCCTATCCTCGGCTTCTGCGTTTTTTGTCTTCCTCCACCTCTCCTTCCGCCACCTGCTAAAGCCGACCCTCGCGAAAGGTCCCTCGTTTTGCCAAGTTCTCCACTTCCTTCAGGGGGCACGCGGGGACCAGGCTGGGCTCCGAGCATCTGTTAACCCTAGCCTCCTAGAGGGTTAAACCTCCTAGGGCCCGGAGGCCGCCGGGCTCCCTGCCTGTCCCCCGAACAGTTCCCCAAACAAGCTATTTTATCGCAGAGGTAGTGGGAACTAGTGAAAAGAATATATAGTACTTCTCTATATATGTCTAGTCTGGATATCTGAAAGCAGAATTGTAAAATATTGAATTTTTTATCATATTGATATTGTAATATTTGTAACTGTTGCTTCTGTTGTAAGCGTATAACTCTAAATGTGTTTCCAGTTTATTTCAAGCGGGACGAGTCGAATTAATTAACCGACAACAATGCACAGATGTCCTCAAATATTCTTTTAATGCTGCTTTTGAAATGCATTAAAGGCAGTGCATGTATCAGATAATGGTTTCTGGTGGAGATAATGCATCATTCTTCTTGCAGCTTCTCCTCCTCTGTTCGGACCAAAAAGTTTGGTTCAGATCAAATAGGGCTTGGTCCCCAGCGTCTACCCCGTCTGCTCTTCTTCACAGAGGAAGGGAGGATCACCTGTCATCCCAGTGTGTGCACCTGCTCCCCATCTACCTCTCCATCCTCCACCTTCTTTATCAGATCCCCCGCTTCCCCTTCATCCTCTCCTTGTCTGCTTCAGTTTTATCATGTTTTCATTCTGTCAAGCTTCCACTTGTCTTCCCGTTCTGCTGTGTGATCTAAAATGTTCAGAGGATACATTCGTTATTCTGAAAATTTGATCAACAAATGTTAAATACAGTCTCTCTGAGCTTTGAGACAAACTGACTGTGCATCGATTATATCTCTGACTTGCCTGGTCATGTAGAAATCTATGTTTCTGTTGCTAATGCTCCTTTTGATCCTTCAGAAGCGGCGTAAAGCAAATGAGCCTTTTCGCTTTCGCTCTTTAAAGTATTATACTGTATACAAGGATATGTCAGATTTTCGGAAATGTATTTGGATCAAGCATGTGCCCTTTAAGCCAATGAATTATCACTTATTTATGAAACGTCAGAAAAATGTATATGCAGGACACCTAATGGGACTGAAGTGAATCGCTGAAGTAAACAGTAGATCAGCGACGAGGGGTTAACTTCAAGTTAATCATATTTTTTTTTTAAATAATAATTTGATCTGTTGATATTGTCATATTAGGATTGCTTTAGACAGCATGAAACATTTTACAGTAAGACATACCACAACATATAGATGTATTAAATCCGTTGCTGCTGCTTAAATACATTCGCGCTGTTGCTTTCCCATTGAAATGAAGTCACTTTCTGGAAAATGATGTCGTCAAGAAACTGGCATTTTTCATCTGAAGAAATATTACTGATAAGACTGTGATATTGAAGGCATAAAAATAATTTCTATAAATGTTTAAATAAATAAATACATAAAAATAATTAAATGTTTTGTTAAAAAAAGGCAAAATGCCTAAAACGCCTAAAATACTAATGAACAAAGATGGATATGGAAAATCTTAATTGGGTTAGAAAAAAGGAAACGGAGAAATGCCTTAAATATTTATGAATAAAAATAATATGGAAACCTTTTAGCAGAAGGAAAACAGACATTGAATATATATATATATATATATATAATTTTATATGTAATATAATGGGTGTTTAATGGGTGTGTAAGTCCAATAATAATAATAATTATTATTATTATTTTATTTTTCTTATAACTTTTTACACAAGAAATGCTCCAATTTAAAGTGTTTTTAAGGGTATAATTTTGTATTTTAGTAATAATATTTATTAATAAAATGGCAGTTTTGCATGACCAAATAGCAACAAAAAAAATGTAATTGTCAAATTTAGAATTTGACAGAATTGGGAAATATGTAGTTCATTATTACATCATGGCACCTGTAACAGGGACATAAAAAAATTTTACTGCATAGAAATGACCCAGTTATGTTCTTCCACCTGAATGCGAGAAACGCGAATAACTTTTTCTTGCCTCTGATTTGTGACATTCACCAGAGAGCCTGCTATTCCAGCAGCAGTTAACTGTGCTCTTATTTTTATACATCTACTTTTTAAAAAAGTGTACAATAGATTGACAGAGAGAAACGCAGAGAAAGACAAGAGAGAGAGAAACCATTCTTTGATGTTGTTTTGCACATGGCTGCACCACCCCATTATTTGAATATCACACGGCGCACAGTTTGAGCTTGGACACTTTCTTTCTTTCTCTTGATGCTTTTATGCGAGCAATTAAAGCTCATGCCACAAAGGGATGTGTTTGTTAATGACATCTAGCATTTAAAAAGCTGTCATTCCTTTGTCACCGCTGAGAATTTGTTTCTTGTGTTGCATATACTTTACATAAACTTAACCTAACAATGCAAATGATCTGAAAGGGAGGAGCTGTTTGCTTAGTTTGGGTTATTCTGAGCTAATCACCTCTAAAATTAAGGAGATGAACAGGTTTGTGCTTTTTGGGGGGGTTAGAAGTTAGAAGTCCTTTTTCATGCATCGCTGAAGCGGCTGAAATGTCATGGCTGTATCAAATAACAGGTTCTTTAGTTGAGGGTAAAATAATACATGCCATCCCTTTCACTGGCCACCAATTAAACACAATCAAGCTATTTATAGCTATTCCAGCCATTCACTTGTAATTACTTGCTGTACAATCAGTCCCAAGTGTTGAAGGGTGTAACTTTCAATAATTAGCCCCCGACCCTTTCAGCGCTTAAAGTAGCCATCAGTCACATAAAGCATCATTTCAGTCTAACAGTATGTTCCATGTTACAAAATTTCATCAGCTGTGTATGTGTGTGTGGTGTGTGTGTACTTTCTGTGATCTTCAAACATAGATCTAAGTGATATAGATTGATTGTTATTAAAAAATAAAATAACATTCCTTTAAATTTTATATGGCGATTTTATAGTTTTTTTAACTAGTTATTTAATTGGTATTGGCCAATTATGAATATTTAATTGCGCTTTATTCCTCTAATTCCTCTAATGTTCACTTAATGTTGGAGTAAAATGGCAATAATTTAACAATTAAATCTTAAAATGATATCTACTTTTTACTGTACTGTAATTTTGTGATGCGTTGTATAAAATGCCTAATATTTTTTCCAACATAGTGCCACGACCAATTCGTACGTATTCATACAAGGTAGCTAATTCGTGCTAATTCATACAACCTCACTCTAGACCCCAGTGACTGGTATGTTTAGGGGCAGGGTTTGTACACATCCATACGAATTGGTATCTCATAAAATATTGAGCTGTTTCAGTTTTGATTTTTGTTATTTTAATAATTGTCAGCATTTCCAAATTTATCGAATTCAGCTTTAAAGTAGATGATAAGAGTGTCATTATTCGGACCCACTTAGTGATGTTACAAAGTACAAAGTATGTCTGGTAGTTTGGAAGATTAATTATATATATATATATATATATATATATATATATATGTATGCATTTATAAATAAAATGTTGCATAGTGTAGCAACTAATGTTATGTAAAAAATAAGAAAGTGAAGGCACAGTACGTATGGGGTGCTCTGAAGGTCTAAAGTTAGGGAACAGGGCTGGAGTGCATCATCTTGGCATCAACTTGTCGCTCATGTGACTCACCCAAACAGCTAATTAGAGGCAGCCAAGCTTGCTCTGTTACCAGGCAACAGCACCAGGGGGCATTGGTGAGATTAGCAAGTTGGCGAGCACCAGGCTCTGGATCGGCTGGATCAGACTGGAGGTCCTCAGCACGACTGTCTCTCTGAATCACACCTGCAAGGCTCTGCAGCTGAGCACTCCTGGGGTGAAACAGGAACAAAGTCAAACACCCCCTACACCTTCTGATGGTGTAAGGGGCAAAGGAACAGACACCTCTGTTTTCTACATACTGTATCCTCCTAAGAAGACCAAAAGTAGTCCTAAAGCTTCTGTAAGTGTTATTTAGTAAAAAATGGATATGGGATATTCAAGCATAATGCAATTATTGAATGTGTTGTTGTTAATGATGCATTAAAAAAAGTTTGATGTGTGATAGAAGAACCCAAACCTTTTAAATAAATATTTGAACATAATTTATGCCACATACTCAGTTTAAATATTTATTATAATATTATAGCTTTTCTGTTAGTGGCTGTAAGTGCAGGGCATATGGTTTGCTATATTTTAATAATTGTCCATGTAGCACTGAAATCAGCATAAAAATAGCTTCTTAGCTTTGTGACTAAATGCAAGCACTTTTGTGTTTGCGCTGTAATTATATATGAATAGACAAATCATTCATAATAAGACCAGTTAATATGATAAGAAAATGAATAAAGTCAATTCTGAGCTCATGCTGACTGACGTTAATACAGAACATTGGACTATTACTAAATAATTTACAGTTCAGAGAATTGAATACTTCTACAATTATAGATGTTTTTTTTTTTTTTTAAAGGTTAGATGCATATAAACATCACAACAATTTTCATGGATTCACGATATTGCGCAGAGCTTGAAACTATTTTCATTTCTCATATTTACATCTATTCCTGTATAATGTCTCTTCTGATTTGTTGTTTTCATAAGAAAGCTCAAATCGAGGTTGTTTTTAAAGCAATAAATTAGCCTCTCTCTGTGCACCTTATTCCCATAGCCAGAATATAAATTTTATTCATTAGGACAAAGAGTTTGAGAGAGAGAGAGGGTTTTTTTCTTCATAAGAACAGTTATAATGATTAATACACCAGAACCGATGTGCTGCAATCCTGCTTTTTAATCTTTTTTTATTATTCTTAATTATATTGGCAAGAACCATTCCATAAAATTCTTTTTAAGAGAAAGTAATTATCATGCACTAGTTGGGAGATAAACAAATATCTTCCAATACTGTACAAAGTGAGAAATATGAAAAAGTAATAATAAATGTAATAACTCACAAACCATATCTTGTGATTGCTTGAAATGAATGAAAAGCACACTAAATTGTAATACTTGGCATAATCATAAAACTCTCAAATTGATCATGTTTAAAGCTCTAAAGAGTTAAGCTGGACCTGAGGGAAGGGGTCTCATCCCTGTTGTTCTCTCTCTCTCTCTCTCTCTCTCTCTCTCTCTCTCTCTCTCTCTCTCTCTCTCTCTCTCTCTCTCTCTCCTCTGCACACTTTTGCCTTTTGAGGCTAATTAAAGCGAAAAGCAGATTTATGGGTGGGCTCCCTCTTGTCACTTTATGTTGGCAACCCTACTTGTGACTTTCACCTTGAGGGATTTGTGCCTGTTAGTCACAAGTCCTCCCAGCAAATGACTTCCAACCATTTGACAAACCACTCCAACCTGCTGCAGTGCTGTCAACTCCTTGAAGCTAAATTTTTTTTTTTTTTTTTTTTAAGTCATCCTACCAGTGTGGACTCGACCCTGCCCTGCCCTTAACCCCTGACTGATCAAACCCAAACCCTCAACCCACTACAATAACCAAGAAAACATCAAAAACTAATCTGGTAACTGTAAAATGACAATAAGTACAAGGCACAGGTTAGATATGGAAAAATATGTTGTCAATGTATACAAGTAAATAACATCTGTCAGTGCATTAGCCGGACCCAATTTCCTCACTTATGGATATGACCAATGTTATATAGCCTACTATTTGAATATTTTGTGAAACCCTATTTCAATATAAAGGAAAAAAGTATGCTTTAGTAATTATAATAAAAGTCATAATTATGATACAAAAATTACGTTTATATATTTTAAAATTATAATCACGAATACGTTAAAAGCATGACATACTAAGTCCTAAAAAATTATGATATAAAAAAATCATGATGACATAAGTCAAAAAAATGACAAAAACTCATAATTTCAACTTTTTATGTCATAATTATAACTACGTCATAATTTTGACTTTTCATCTCATAATTATGTCATAATGTATGTCGTAATCTTGACTTTATGTGATAATGCATGGAAGCCTTTTTTTATACGGCATAACATAATATTTTTCTTTTGAATTCACTTTTGTTTCTTATCTTCAGATTTCATTTTATTTTCAGTTTACGTTTTAGAAAAACTAATGTTATGAGCATTTGCACAAGTACTTTTTAAAATAACTCAAAATAGTTTTTATTTCTTTTCATACATTTATACAAAACATAGTTTTGTACCTGTGCTATTTTGTTCACTTCCGAACAAATAACTTTCTGAACTTTTTATATATATATATATATATATATATATATATACATTGTTGAAGCCGGTATACAGTGTCAAATGTTAACATAGTAGAGTGCTTTCAATCCGCAAAGACAGTTGACCAACCTTCTCCTGCTCTGGAGGAGCCCTGTGGATGCATGCAGCCTGGATGGATGAGGCAACGGAGAGGCATGACATGATGACTGACAGCCATAGGGAACAGATGTGAACACACTTCTCCGTCAACGTAGCAAAAAATGCATGTGTGTGTGTGTGTGTGTGTGTGTGTGTGTGTGTGTGTGTGAAATCTGTAGATGTTTGCATTTGCACATCTATCCGTGTGTGTGTGTGTGTGTGTGCGCGCATGACAACCTTGTCTCCTGAAATGAGGTGACGATAGTTGTGTTTGTGAGGCATATTTTCGGCAATCCTTTCGGAGGCCTTTCCTCCCCTAAGATTCTCTTTTCACACTTTGCTGCACAACACATCTGCATCCAATGACCTGACTTAATGTCTCACTCAGGCAAATAAGATTGCAGAAGTGAAGAACAAAAGACCCATCACTCACAAAAAAGGACGCTTTTGGCTCAGAGTCATTTGACAATGTGTAGCGCCATCCTCTGAAAGAGTCTGAAGGTAATTTATTTTTTTTCTCCCATTTTTTTTGCCCATTTCACCCATTCTCTGTTGTCTACTAATAGAATTAAATCAGGCCAAACAGGAGAAGGGTCCTGTGGAGGTGTTGTCAAGGTGCAGTCATCAGCATGCATTAGCAGGCCCTGAGAGGCTTTTTTGCGCACGCCTCATCTGCCGTCCTGCTTCAAGGGATTAACAGACAGACAGCCATAACCAGGGAGATTAACACAAAGGATGGTCACAATTAGCCGTCAAACTGAAAACATCTTATAACACAAAATGCGATTAGGGGCCTTTGCCGAACATCTTTACATGCTTCATTAATTGTGGATGTACTACTTCTGAAGATGTTTGTGTTGTTTTAATATTAGTTGTTGTTTTTGTGTGCTTGCTTGTTTTATAAATCCCGCTATCATGGCTAATGCTGTAAAATGTTTAGAAATGGAAATGATGCATTTGTAATGAACAAGAGTAATTGATGGATGCTCCCTGTGAAACTACAAAAAAAATTAATGTATTGTGGCACTATATCAGATTAATAAAATATGCTTTCACCTATACCATGGTACTGAATTATTACCATATTCATGTACCATAATATTACAAAAATAAATGTGACTGTATACTGCTTTGTCATTGTACCATTTACAGAAAAAAGTCTTTTTGTGTAAACTGTATGGTCTTGCAAGCTACTTTTCATAAACATAAACAGTCAAAGGAGAAGGAACTATTAGGGGATGTTCACACAGTACGTGTTTTATTCCTTAATGAATCAGTATTTTGAAGGAATCAGTGTATGATTAAAATGATTCGTTAATAAAGATAGTTACTTGTTGCCACCTACTGACTAAACATAACCTGCAAAAATGGTCTCTGAAAAACCTCCACCACTGCGTCACAGAATTCACTGTGATTTTGCCAAGACCTGACCCTGGATCAACATTTTTGTCCAAAATTACAGACTTATCCCAATCCCTACCCCTAAACCTAACCCTACTCTAAATGCACTCCTAAAATCAGTGTGAAAGGATAGCTGATAAACAGGGGTGTAGAAGCACTTAACCCTGATCATATCACGCTGAGTGTGATTTCACCATGTAAAAGATGTGGCTGAGTCAACTTTCTTGATGATCCCTGAACACCATTCCAATCAACCAATCAGATTTGTGGGACAATTTTTCAGGAAATATCTGTTTTAGGCTTATGATCAGGGTTAGGTGCTTCTACACCATTGTTAATCAATTTCCCACTGATTCAAGGAATACGTTTTGGTAGGGTAAGGTTTAGAGGTAGGGATTGGGAAGTCTGTATTTTTGGACAGTTATGTTGATCCAGGAGCATGTCTTACTTGCTAAAACCACAGCGACCATGAAAGCACGCTCACCACATCACAGAGCACACAGAACTGATTCAGCATTGTGATTAACCAATCAGATTTGAAGAACCACTTTCTAGTTTTAGTGAAGTTTGGACTTACAATCAGTGTTTGGTGCTGTACATCAGTGTCATTTATCTATCATTTCCTCTGATTTTAGGGATTGCTCATGGGTAAGTTTAGGTTTAGGTGTATTGATTTGATCAAGATAGATGGTCAAGATTTTGCATTAAAATATTGTTGAAAAATATGTTGACAGGAACACATCTAACTCGGCAAAATCACTGGTAAGTGGATACCGTCAGTGAAAAGTCACAGTGTTGTTTAACTTTGCTGTAAATATTCTATATCATTATATCATTTTTACACATAATTTACTTGTAAAATTATTTGCATTATATTAAAATGACGTTAATGCAGCTGATAGAGGGTTTTTTACATATTTTTTATTATAGGTCTGTTCAGGATTTTTACCTTGTTAAACCAAGAATGAGTGATGTTGGACATCAAAGACTTATCCATCATTCCTCAGGTGATTAAAATATTAGGGTTTTCTTGGAATCAATAACTGTGAACACTAAATCTTCTCTCAAATGTAAAAGATTAGAGAAAGCTGTATGATTTTGTTGCTCGCCTGTTCAGAAAGATACCTCAAAGAGTTCCAAGACTCAGATTTTGTGTTCATCCATCTCATTACAGGTCCAGACATTTTCTTTGCTATGCTTAAAAGAAGGGTTTTTTTCTCTCTCATTTTGCAATGAAACAAAATATAAGCAAAATCAAAATTTGTTTAGTTTTGAAACTAAAGGAGTACATAACATAATTGAATATCTGGCAAGAGAGAAAAGAAGAACACTTGACAATTTTTGACAATTTATTAATTAATTTTAGCTGGAAGCTTTCTAATTTGAACAAATCATAATTAAGTACAGTCTTGTTCTACTGCTATTTTAGTTGTTTCTTATCTTTATTTCTTTATTGTAACTTGTCAGCATTTATATGATCCCTAATGAAAAATAAACATACTAAAATGTATTTAAAATACATTTAATTTATGATACTACAAATCCATTTACATATTGATCTACTTAATAAAAACGTCTAGGTTACGAACGTAACCCACGTTCCCTGAAGGAGGGAACGGAGACGTTACATATGGGATCTCGCTTGAGAGACCAATCGTCTTCAAATCCTTTGGAAAAGGCCAATGAATATTGGCGTGCAATAATTACAGCCAGGTGCACCTTTCAGTCGAATCACTTTGACGTTTCATATGGGAACAGACCCATGGAAGAGGCCACTTCCCTGAGGCCGTGTTACGCGGAGACACCGGTGCTGACAGGTGGGGCAAGCATGTTAGCAGGACAGTCTGCACGTAAACTTCCCAAAGCCCTGAGGGCCAAGTCTTTAGGGGCCCCCGTTGGGATGCCAACTTTCTATCTTTTTAGATTTCACACAAAAAAAAAAATAATTTTTTTAACATGGAATTTTAAAAAGGAATGCACTATATCGATAAGATATGGATATAAGTGAAGGGAAAAACTTCTGGCTGACTGTGGAGATTGTTAAAGCCACAAACTCTGGTGAAGAAATCCAGAGGATCACAGACAGGACTGACTCCACTCTGAGTCCGACTGCGGGGCAGGAGGAAGAGATTCGCCTTGGCATCGGGGAACCATTAAGGGACACAGCAGCAAGCCAACACCAGTCGGTCTTCCCGCTAACTGCTTGTCCGGTTTAAGATGCGGGAAGACACAGCCTCTTCACGGAGGTCGTAGAACCTGGTGAAGGTGTTTGGTGTCGCCCAGCCCGCAGCTTTACAGATATCTGCTAATGAGGCACCGTGCACCAATGCAGAGGTGGAGGCTACACTCCTTGTTGAGTGAGCTCTCAGACCTAAGGGGCACGGCTCTCCCTGGTATAAATAAGACAGGGAGATGGCATCCACCACCCAATGGGCCAGCCTTTGTTTGGAGACAGCATTCCCTTTCTG
>JAUCMU010000042.1:9619286-9632902 GCA_032275025.1 Enteromius treurensis | reverse complement strand
ATAGTGAAAGTTAATGGTGCATAATACTTCATACTTATGCAAAGATACCTTTTTAATGTTTTCTGAACGTTGTGAAACAAGTAGTAGCACACAAGAACTGTCCAATGAATATCCAAATAAACCCTTTAATGAAAAAAAAAAATACAAATTCCATGAATGATGGATAAATACTGCTTCTGTGCTAAGATTTTGAGTAAATTAGTAAAGACCAGAGAGCTCTGAATGTACACTCCGTTAAGATTACTGGAAGAATGTTTGTTCATAATTTCAAGAGAAACTTGCCAGAACATTATCCAGAGTTATGAGAACATTCTAGCTGAATATCTGATTCAGCATTTGTTTATTTGAACACAGCTACTGTGTGATATAATTCCATTTTAAAATCGCTAATATATTTCAATGAAACAAAAATAAACAGATCAATAGTAACTTGTTGTTTATTGAACTTTAAACTTTCGCAAACAACAACCATTTATACTATGCAAAGGTTTAAGCATAAGGCCCTGAATGGAATGCAAAATATCTAGCGTAGCAGTTAACAGGTGGGTTCATTCATAATATAGTACCTGTTCGTATCAAGTGTAGCTTACCATCTGTTACGTAGATGTTTTTAGGCAATAGGCCTAATGTTACTCTGGTATGGGGTATTCAGGCTGAAAGCCATTTTCTCTGACTTAATAACATAGCTTGTGTTAAATGTGCACTTTGTAAATGGTTAAAGGGTTAATACAGGCGTGGAGAGCTTTCGAGAGGTGCTGATGGTAAATGTTCTGCGGCAGGCTGAAGGGTTAACGGCCGACTGCTCTTTTCCAGTGGGGGGTTTCTCTCCCGCCTTTTCCCTGAAGTAAAGCAAGCTGAGCACTGGTCAGGGATGCCCACTGGCTCTCATTAAGAGATGCCAAATCATTATGGATCCCTTCCCTTCCTGCAAAGCTCCCCTAAACCTCTGGCGGCTCACGGCTGTGAGCTATCATTAGCAGATGACAAACCCCATTAGAGTGCCCCCTCTCTGGGCTGGAGTGGATCTGACAAGGCCTCTTTAGGCTTCAACCAGTTCAAAAGCACAAAAAATGCATAAAATTTATTTTTGGTAAATACACTAATACAGAAACTCAACAACATTTAGATATTCTTACACTATCTCATGTACAGTACACATAGCCTGGTTTATATAGCCACCTTGTTTTTAACCAAAGTGTGCAGCAATTTGTCTTACCTATTACTATAGTATTAGCACAAAATTATGAATAATTACATGCAATAACCCTAAAAAAACTCCTGAACCTAAGTACATGTAATTAATATTACTCAGTACTGAAAAGTATAATTACACTGTAATAAGGACACCAATAAAGTGTAACCTCATGTTCATACACACGCTGGTTTGTAATGCAAACACTTTTATCATCTGCCACACTAATTTTTTTTGTAGCTGAGCAGCTAATGAATTGTCTTGTTCATTCACAGAAAATAGCTTATCTCCCTGTTGCAAAATAATGTGGAAAAAGACATACCATACGTAAGATTACACTAGCTTTTTAAACTACTTTTCCACAGAGGTTGGCGTGGCAAATGGTAAAATCATTTGGTGTGGATTTTGAAAATGTCTTTGTGCAGTATATGTATTAAATCAATGCATGAAACACTTTATTTTAAAGCTTGCAGATCGAAAACCTTGTTAGGGGGATTTTGGGTTCTTTTCCAACTGTGAATGCTTTGACTTCACAGTCCCACCCTGACAGCCCTCCACCCTGCACCAGGTTTTAATTAGAACTATTTGGTCAGGACCAATAGCTTTGCTTTTCCAGTCCCCGCAAAGTCTTGCACGCCTACTAATTTAAAGGGATCTTGATGCATGCGGGACTTTTATATCCTTCCAGGCAGGAGTGTGCAACGTATGCCCGCTTTCATGTGGA
Organism: Enteromius treurensis; assembly: GCA_032275025.1. Taxonomy (NCBI): domain Eukaryota; kingdom Metazoa; phylum Chordata; class Actinopteri; order Cypriniformes; family Cyprinidae; genus Enteromius; species Enteromius treurensis. Next base: position 9,630,986 of record JAUCMU010000042.1, on the reverse strand, counting down.
AAACTTCACATGTGACAAAGAGACTTAGCTGCAAGTAATGTCGCCATTATTGAACCTCAGAGAAGTTTTCAAATGGGCCCTCTGACAGCTTCGGTCTGTTTGAGCCTGGCTTCAAGTGTGCGCAGCATCTGTGTGCAGCCTAACCCTGAACCAAAAAAGACCGTGAAGCCTTGTATGCACACTTTGTGGTTGTGTGCGTGTATGTGATGAAAGAGGGGGACTTGCAAGGCTTAATGCACAGCTGGGGTAAATTCACTCCAGGGGCATAACCGAAGAAGCCCTGCTGTTGCCAAAGTGAAATGCATGAAGAGCCTGTGCAATGAAGTGTGCTTCCATTGTCTGGAAGTAGGGCAGTGGCACAATGAGGCCTGGACCTAAGAGACCATCTCACCTTGGCTGGAGAATGCTGTTATGCTACAACCAGCCGATTCGCACAATACAATTGGAGAGTGTGTCTGGGAAACGATTATATTTATGGTGTCCTGGAATGCTTTGCAAAAAGCAATCTTGTTAGTAGGCTCACTGGCATTTTTAATATGCTGAAATATGTAATGGACAATGAACAGACAATTGAACATTATCTCAAAATAAACCAAAAAGCAGAGCCTCAAGGAATGAGGAGCCATGATGACTGTACTTACTATTCAACTATTCACAAAAAAATGAATATGTGTACATTAAATACCGATATTAAATATTTGCTTTTACAGTTACACCTATTAGTTGCTTATTAGCATGCATAGAATGTTAGCCATCTATTAGTGCTAATTAGGCACATTAATGCCTTATTCTACATGACCTTATTCTATATGCCAAATCCTACCCAATACCTAACCTTAACAACTACCTTACTAACTATTAATAAGAAGCACACTAAGAACTTATTGAGGGATAACTCGTAGTTAATATATAACAAGTGTTATATATTCTAAAATTTTACCATTTGATTTGTTATGCACCAACCAAAAAAATAGTCTGAGTTGAACATCATCATTTTCATGTCAGGATTGAGATGTGCAAGCTGCGTTTGTATAAAATGAGTTTGAGATGTGATATGAGACCTATGAAAGTAGTGCTTGTTTCAGTTTAGTTATTTTTATCATAAGCACAGGGGCGACCCTTTGTAACTTGAATGCGCAAGTCTTCCGTTGTCAGCCGCTTACAGTTATTTTTGCTGCACATGTTTCTTGATGTTGCATGTATCATTTCTTTTCATAATCTTGAACAGATTGGTTTGTATCCTTCTAATGAATCAGAAGTCTCACAGCAAGTGTTAAAGTATTAACATTGCATGTTGTTTATGGGCAGCTGCTAACAGTAGGAAAGATTTGGCTGCAGTAAGCTGCAACTGGCCAAAAAATAAGAAGAAGGCTATTTCGGAGAGTAAGAATGTATACAATGAACATTTACGTTTCTTTAAAACATCTGGTGGAATTACTAAAAGGATGTAAAGTTGAAAATATACTGCAAATCAAAGGATAACAACTATCAGAATGTCTATTGCCCCACTTTCGGAGGACTTGCTCATTCTCCTGGGGGTCACCTTCACACTATACCATAATCACACATGGAAGGTAGACATTGTCATCAGTGGAAACCCAGGTCATGCCATCTCAATTGAGTGACAACTACATTCGTTTCACTGCTTCTCTTATCTCTACCTCTCCATCATAAATCACTTTTTTTTCTGTGGCCTGTCTGTCCACCCACTCTGCCCTGTGTTCTGGTCACCTCATGGGTTCAGAAAAAAATGAATTTGGAGGATGGGAAATAAGTCAGAAAATTAGTCTGTGTTATCTCGGTAGAATAGCACAAAATTGTTTTGGCCAACTACATGGAGCTTAAACTCTAGATGCTGTCTGTCACTATAAAACCATGCCATGAGATGGCCTGTGAATCACACTTTCTTTCTCATAATGTTTGAGCAGTTGCTTTATGACAGAAGATTGATTTGGAAATCCAATTCCAAGGTATTAAGAAGCATGATCTTTATTGATTTTGAGGTAAAATATGGTCTTCTTTATCCATTTTGTTTTGTATCCATTTTTACTTTATTTTGTTAAAATGCTGTTAAATTCACGCCCGAAACCTAAACACCTGATTACATATAGATTCAAATAGCCTATATGTTATACTTATAAATATACACATACACAAATGTATATTTAATTAAAATATAGAGATTAATTAAAATATATTAATCGAGTTTTTCAGCTTTGTAGCTTCATACTACGTTTTGTCATTATTCACATACAAACACTTTACTGTGTGCATTATTCACCTGCAAAACCAAATGTGTGTTAGAATTTATTGGACTTTGCTTTTATCAACTTAAAATGTGACATTATGCATTTTGTATACTTTCCATGTTTAATATAATGTCTCACGAGTGAAAAACTAAAATTCTGTAATAGCAAAAGACCTTCTACGAAAACCTGGGTTAATGATAACCCTACATCGACTCTCTTTGCATTAGGATGCAGCGCCAGTGCAGTGTGGGAGAGATTGTATGTGTTATACTGACATCCAGAGGACGGTGTTAATATACATATAAGGCTAGACAATCAGGAACATTTTTAATATGTACTTGGCATTTGCCTCTACCTCCATGCCTTTTTCTAGAACACAAAATCAGTTAAGCAAAAAAAAAAAAAAAAAAAAAACAGATACCGGAAAATAATAGACAAGAAACACTCAAACAAGCTAACTTCCTGCCACACTCAATATGGCAGACTTGAGCAGCCACATTTGAACTTTCGGTATCAACGAGACGTAGTGACGTTCGTGGCAAAAGAAACTAAAATTGGCTGAATGACATGTGAACTTAAGCGATGGAAGAAGCAACAGATATGAGTTCCCGCTTTTATTGTAAAATCACTTGACGCTGAATGCATGAGCGGTGCTCGTGCTTGTTAGAGGATGTCGCGCGTTACAGCTGAAGTGGAGAATCAGACACTTCTCGAGGTATGTTTACTGTCAGCCCTAGCGAGGAGGCAGCTAGTGTTTACCAGACTGTAATTGTTCATGAGCTAATAAGCTAATTACTTGTACTGCAGTATTATGGATGACACACTGAACTAGATATTTTAGTACGTTATAGCAGTCTGGTCAGAAATCACGATAAAGTCCTTTATACACGATATAACGTTAGTTTCTACTTTCAGGATCTGGCATTTTGTTTACTTTGCATTTGACAGCGGAGATTAATACCAGGTGCTGTAAACACAATAGCTGTCGTAACTATGGTATGGTGTCACTCCATGAAAATGGCACAATTGGAGTCCCTTTCACCTCTTATGGTGTATTTCATCTATTGGGTCACCAAACTTTATATTTAAACAGCTTTACATACATCTTTTTTTTACACTACCTATTTTGTCATGTCCCTCATGGCCTTGATGAAAGTGTACTTTGAAAATACTAAATTAAACTATTTAAAAAGTCAATAAACATCTGTTTGTGCTCTTTTGGTTGTAATGTTATATGGTCACCATGGTAGATTTGTCTTATTGGTGTTGTGGTGCATCGGGATCATCTTGTTTGCTGATGACTGTCTTCATGTTTTCTCAATAGTGTAGTTACTGTTACCCCAACGAGGTGCTGGATGACATCAAAGACGTGTCTGCAGTTTTCCCACACCTGCAGCTATATGTGGACTATTATCGTAAGTTTATCTTTTAAAGCGCACCAGGGATCTGGCAGCAGATGTTTGTGAACTTGTGTAGTTTCATCAGCAGTTAAGTGGATTAGTTTGTGGCTGTCATTCAATTGTATGGTAATTATAGGGGTAGTTGTCATATTAGGAAGTTGTTACAGGGCTTTCTTAACCACCAGGTCCAATCAAACGATTTAAATTAAAAAGTAACTCTTAAAATGTTAGTGGATTCTGAACTGAAACTGAAACTTTAGTTGTTGTTGTTTTTTTTGCAATAGCAGGTAAAACAACAAAACCACGAAGGCCCACAGTACATGCAAACAGTTTTAGAAAGACTATTTAAACCTAATTTCATTGATGTCAGATCAGGGTATTTATGCATTTAAACAATTAATTAAAATGTTTGTTTCCCAAAACATTTTGGAAGGTTTATGTTACTTCTAAGAACAGCAAACATGTAACATGCAATTGCATGTCATAATTTGAGTTTATATTTCCCCCCAAGCTATGTTCAGTACCATTTTTGTTACCAAGTCAATGCTTCTTTAATAATCCGTTTAAAAAGATGTATTGAATCATCTTGATTTAATCTACTTAATCTGTTAACTTTCGTTAACAAAAAGTGTTGTTACCAATGTCCTGTTACACATTTGTACTTACACATACTATTCAGGGGGTTGTTACATACAGAGATATTACAGCTGCTGACACTATATACCACTATATACCAATGTGTACTTCCACTATGGCTATATACTACATACACATATGTAAGTAAGTACACTGGTATTATTGACACTTAATCTATCCATAAAAATGATTTTAAAACAAGTGTAGAACTGCTTACTGTGCACATTGCCTTGCATGTGCATTTGCTGAGTTTGGTTCTCCTCTCTTTCTGCAGTCTATCCCAACAATGATAAGAAGAAGTTGGTTTATTTGGGTGGCACCGTTCCTGTAACATATGAAGGTAACTAGTTTCCACAGTTTTGCTGTAACCTTTTATGAATTCCTTCCAGTGATTATAATTGCTTTATGAAGTTAATTATATATATATATATATATATATATATATATATATATCATGTCAAAGGTGCTACATACAACATTCCAGTTTGCATCTGGATCCATGAGACCCATCCCAAAAACCCCCCCAGGTGTTTTGTCTGCCCTTCACCCTCCATGATCATCAATGCTAAAAACAGCAATGTTGATGCCAATGGTCGCGTTCTTCTCCACTGTCTCAGCAACTGGAAGATTGTAAGTACAGTTACTACGCAGTTACTTATTTAAAGATTATTATTTTTATATTTTACAAATGTTTGATTTCCAGGGCTGGTCAAACTTGTCGATAGTTTTGGAGGAGATGATTGCCGCCTTTCAACGTGAAACTCCTCTTTTTGCCACCTATCCAGTCCGAACCCCTCCAACACATTCTCAAGCAAAACACCTGCCAGCCGATCTGGTAGTTCAACCGAATCCTGTTTCGTCCTATGGCAGGTCAGTGCTTGTTTCAGCTTCAGTTCAGTCATTCTTATCAAAAGCATTTGACATCTGTATCTCAGTTGAGTCCCGTTTTAATGATAAGTGGACACTTATGTAGTCTTCAGTCTTCCTTTTTGTATGTTTGTTCTGCAGCTGGCCTCATACAGGCAGCAGTTCAGTGCAAAAACTGTCAACAGCTCAACATGAAGCATCCTTGTCATCTGTGCCTCAGCATGCCAGCAACAGTAAACATTGATTTTCTTCTAAATACTAGTCTTGCATGTATTGTGCACTAGATTTGCAGTTTTATGAAAAAAATTAAAAGTACTCTCTGTATACCAGTTTTAGTGTCACTGAGATACTATTATAAAATTTTTGTATTTTAAATTAATTTTTGTTTAGTTCATTGTTATTTTAGCTGAAAATTTATTAAGCTTGTTTTGTGTTTTTTAGTTTTATTATGTATTTATTTGATTATTTTATTATGTCAATGACATTTCTTTTGTCAATTTTTTTATTTAATTTTTATTTTATTTAGTTTTTTTAGTATATCAAGTTGAACTAAATGAAATGAGAAATGTTGCCTTGGCAACTAAGTGGAAATTTTTTTTTAAATGGATATAAACTCTAAAGCACTCAATAAAATTTTTTATTTTTTTTTTTCTCTTAACTGCCAAGGAAACGTTTCTCATTTTTATTTAGTTCAACTTGATGTACTAAAATAAAAATGAGACTTAAATAAAATTGACAAAAGAAATGTCATTGACATAATAAAATATAAAAACTTTTTTATGGATGTGTTGATTTGGCAAATAGCTGAAATTATTTGACTAATTGTAAATAAATTAAAAAAAAAATATATATATATAATTTTCTTTTTTTTCTTTTTTTTTTTTTTTTTTACAGCTATTTGCCAAAGCAATATATCACATAAAGAAATTTGTTTTTATATATTAAACTTCCTGTTAGATTTTATTTTATCTCAGTTAACATTTTTATCTTATTTTAATTAACCAAAAATGTTATTTGCGGTTAATAAAAGGCATTTTGTGCCAAATGATAGCCACAGCTGAGTGTGTCAGATCACGGGTGGATCTATGATTTAGTGAGTTGGTAGACTAAGCTGAAACCTCCGTCTTGAAAGCAGAAGGCATGCTGATCTAATACAATGTTTAAATTGTGAGTGAAGTGAAGTGAAGTGAAGTGAAGTGAAGTTAAATAAAATTAAATATTAAATTCATTGCTTTAGTGCCATAAATTGTTTCACACTTTCGTTTTCTATTCCTGGCTAACCATAAGGTTTATTTTCCTAGGCCAACCCAAGAGTACAAAGTCCCAGATGAATCTGAAACAAGCCAGTGAAACAGAGATGAGCGGGGTAAGGAGATCATACACGCAAGAGCTGCTGGATTTCGGGATCACATTTGGCGCACAAGCTTTGGAGGCTAACCACCAAACAAACCCATTTATTTCTCCTGCCTCAGGTAATATGTTTTTCTCTTTTTTAAAAAAACCTTATTCAGCTGTAATATTTTAAAACACTTAATTAATTACGGCTTATCTCTGCTTCAGCTCCCAGCAGCAGTGCTTCTAATGTTGATGACATAGACGACCTGTTCAAAAGCCTTCAATTACAAAGAGTTGTCAACATGTACCAGATGAGCAACAGGGAGACAGGTAAATAACACATCATTTAACAGGGTTAAAAAGACTTCATGAAGTAAGTAAAAAAATATTTAAAATATAAGTTTTGCTGAGGCGAAATTTCCATAACTTTTCCACAAAAGAGCCTTTCTATAATTAAAAAAGAAATAACCATTCATCTACAGTTCAATCTATTGATCTCTACAATAAAAATGTCCTTTTCCATAACAAGAGTTTAAGAGTACAGTAGTGCTAGCAAACCAGTAGCCTTGGTTCAGAAGTTTTTTTTCCCATAGAGTTTAATAAAAAGGCTTCACTAAAGATTTTATGAGATAAAAGAAGTACAATTCAGAGTTTTGTTGCATTGGTGGATATTTATTTGTAGAATCATAGGTCTTGTGGTTTCACACTGGAAATTCGACTTTTTACCATAATTATTTAAAAATGCTAAAGTTAAAATAGTTTATATATTATTTAAATATAATATATTTAAAAAGTTAAAATAGTGCCATTTGATGGCTTCGACAGAAGCATATCGTTTAATATAACAATCTCAATGCCCAACATAGGTCTTTCGTTAACCGCTTAAAAGGCATTGTTAAAAATGAATTCCCGTATGGAGAACATTAATAGATTTTACTTCCGGAACCAAACTGTTTTCTTCTGTACAGTCATTCATGGAATAGCAAGAAGAAAATCAAGCAGCTCACATAACATGCAAGTGATTATAATGTTTTTCCTGTTTGAACTGATGCACACCATTGTGTAAAACAATGCATATGTTACAAGGAACTAAAACAGACTTTAATTTTTTTTATAAAGATGTTCATCATGCTGGAGGAGTGTGGCAGGATTGTGGTGGTAGGGTTCAATCAGGATTATTGGATGACCGTCACAAGGTGGTGGTGAGCAGGCTTCCTGTGGACATCTCTCCTAGCAAGATGAAGAACAAGCTCACTATCTTCTTCCAGCGGAGGCAGAACGCAGGCGGAGAGGTTCTGGATGTCAAGTACCCTGCAGCACAGCCAGACCAGGCCTGGGTGCTCTTCAGACACCAGAGAGGTACTAGAAGACATCACTGATAACCTCCACAAAAGAAAAAGGTTTACTGTTCATCTTTGTATTTTTCCAGACGCAGAGCTTGTTCTAAGGCATCCTGACAGGGTGATTACCATTAATGAGCAGCAATTTCCTATTCAGCTGAAGAGGTTTGAAGACATGGAGGTAAGAGGAAGCCAAATCGGGGTAGCCCTTCACTGTTTTTTTTTTTACTCACTCATTTTGTACAGGATTGCACTACACAAAGAACCTACTGTCAGATCCCAGGTGGTGTCAAAGGTGAGAAAGCTGAAATGTTTAGGAGCATCTTGAGTCTGGAAGGGTGCAGTTTCAGCTCCACGGATGTCCTGGAAGCAGTGCAGTCATGCCGAGACCTCCCCTCTGCCCTGAAATATCTCTGCCATGATTGCCCTATATGCCAGGAGCAAGTATCTTTCAACAGGGTGAGAATCAATGAATTGTGTTCTTGGCACACAGTATGGATCCACATGTACCTCAAATGATCATGCATTATATGGTTTATAGTGTTATTTGATGATAATAATTAACACTAAAGTTTGAAATGTATACTTTTATACAGCAAGGGATGCATTCATTTGATCAAAACAGTAACAGTAAATATAGATGTTACAAAAGATTTTCACATTTTCCCAAAAAAAAAAAAATTAAGCAGCATAACTATTTCCTACATTGAAAATAAAAATGTTTCTTGAGCACCAAATCCACGCATTTATAATGATTTCTGAAGAAACATACCACACTAAAGACTGGAGTAATGATGCTGAAAATTGGGCTTTGCGAGCACAGAAATATATTACAATATATTAAAATAGAAATCAGATATTTGAAACGGTAAGTAATCATTTAATTTTATCACTGTATTCTTAATAGAATAAATGCAGCTTTAGTGCTCGTGACTTATTTTTAAAAAAAAATCATATTGATTATTTTAATATTTAATTATAAGAATGAGAAATTATTATGAATAATGCTTTTAGGACTTTACATTTTATTTTAGATTTTATATAAAACTCTCTCTCTCTCTCTCTCTCTCTCTCTCTGGTCTTAAGACATTAGTCATCCTTGCTATTGATTACGCCATATTATTTTACAGATGTGGATAATACACATCTTTCATTGCTAAATGTAGTATCTGCCTCTCTTTTCTTTTTCAGATGGTCACCATGACACACTGCTCTTGCACATTCTGTGAGAGCTGTTTTAAGAAGTACTTCTCCTCTGTCATTAAGGAGAAGAATATAGTACATGCTGTGTGTCCCCTCTGTAATCTTCCTGATGTACAACGAGGCCGCAGGGAGGAGTCTATGGAGTACTTCAGTTTACTCGACACACAGGTGTGGAGCTCCAAACATGTTTTTTGGGGGTTTTTTGGCCATATGAAATTGAATGTAGAATATCAGTCATTTGTAAATCATTTTGTATCTGTAGATCAGGTATCATTTGGACCCCCAGATCCACGAGCTCTTCCAGAGGAAGCTCAGAGACCAGGCACTGCAGGAAATGCCCAACTTCCGTTGGTGTGCACATGTAGGTTCTGTTATTATGTTTTATACAGTGTAATTCTAGGTCTGACCATGAAAGCAATTTAGGTGTGTTTATATTTTTGTAAAGTTGTCTTTGTTGTTGTTTTTTTAGTGTTGCTTTGGGCTCCTTCATGAAGTAGACAGGATGAGGATGGATTGCCCTAGTTGTGGGAAAAGCACATGCTTTCGGTGTAAAAGACCGGTAAGGTTTGACTTTATAAACAACAATGCTTTACATCATATGCCTTTGACTTCCAACATAATGGTGAATTTTTTAGCTGTCGTATAATTTTTTGTGAAATAAGCTATATACTTTGCTGATATGCAGATCTCAATATTTTGTAAATATAAGAATAAATATTAAGCATTTAATAAAAATGTACACTACCGTTTAAATTTTTGAGGAAGATTTTATTCAAAGTAAACTTAACTTAAAAAACGTTTTATATATATATATATATATATATATATATGTATATAATTTCTTTTTTTTTTTCTTTTTTTTTAAGTTAAGAAAGTTAAGAAAAAAATGTTAATTGTAATAATGTTTCCTAATATAAACTTTATAGTTTCTGGTTCATATTAAACAGACTTTCTAAAAATGTAATGTAGAATTTGGGTCATTGAAAATGTTTGCCAGACAAGTAAACATCTGAACTAAACAATTCTTACTGAGCCCCTACATTGTGCTGGTACTTGTAATCTCATATTGATGGAGGCTGTTGGTCTGGGTGTTTGTTGTCTAGTGGGCTCCACAGCATGAAGGAATCTCATGCGAGAAGTTCAAAGAGTGGGAGCAACTCAACAGCCCCGAGTACCAAAACTCAAGGCTGGAGCAGCTTCTCAGCAGGAACAAAATAGGTGAGACTCTCACTGAAGGTTCTTGGTTCAAAGTGCCTTTTTGGAACTTTCCCAGGTTGTAACGTTCTCCTCGCTTCTTTCAGACTGTCCAAAATGCAAATTTCGCTTCTTCCTGGCCAGAGGAGGCTGTTTGCATTTCAAATGCACTCAGTGCCAGCATGAATTCTGCGGAGGCTGCAGTCAGCCATTTAAACAAGGCTTTGTAAGTTTCATTCGCTCAGCAGTCGTCATTATAGTTACCACAGAGCTCTATCAATTAATGAGCATATGCTGTCCTTGCAGGCCTGTAGTTTTTCTACCGAGTGCGGAGCTAAGGGGTTACACGCTCATCACCCTCGAAACTGCCTTTATCATCTAAGAGACTGGAGTGTCCCGAGACTACGAACCCTGCTGCAGGTGACAGACATCTTCACTGTGGTCTAGCATAAACAGGAAGTCACCATTACACACTTCCACAGTTAAACTGGCTAAACTACTTTTATTTATGTTTTCAGCACTATGGGGTGTCACATCCTCTCATGTTCAGCCCCAAAAATACAGCAGGGAGACACTCTAAAGGTTCGTTCAGGTTAATGATGCACCAAAATGTTGGCCCCATGAAAATTCTCATCCCAAAAAGCTCTTTTTATTTAGATATGTGTTACAGTACAGATGAAATACATGTGTATGTCTTTCTCCAAGGTATTTGTGGTGTAATGGAATTCCAAGAATCAGGAGCTGTGAAGGAGGAGCCATGTGGACGAGCATCTCTCCCAGAGTACAGTGGTTACTGCACGTAAGGAATGCTTAGTTTTTCATCAGTCACTGAAATATGTACTTACACAAGTGCAACAACCTCAAGAGATTTTCTCAAATGTTATGCTCACGTTTAGGGTTCATTATAAAGAGTGTCTGGTGGAGCTAATAAACAAAAACGTGCTAGACCCTGTGGTACTCTTAGAGGGTGTAGAGTTGAGGGCAGAAATGGCCCGCTGGAAAGTACCCGTCCCAGACAAGCACCCTTTAGAACCGGATCAACGGTACGAAGACAGACTTCGACAGGTGAGTTTGTAAAATGAAGCATCATTTGAGCACTGTATTGTTATACTGCCAAATCCTGTGATTTGAGATGATAAAAAAGATTACATATTAAAATGTTAAATATTATTACATTTTATAATACATAATAAATGTGTGTACTGTGTATATTTATTATGTATACATAAATACACAGACATGCATGTGTATATATTTAAGAAAAATGTTGTTTATATATTAATTATTATTATTTATAATGTTTATAAATATATAGGCCTACAAATATGTATACATATTTTTAAAATATACACTCTATGTACGTCTTTATATATATATATATATATATATATATACATAATGTCACGAGAGGGAGCCAACACAGACACAGGGGTGGTGACGACACGCCTCGGAGAGGCTGTTTTTATTAAATAAAAT
>JAUCMU010000042.1:9591207-9610072 GCA_032275025.1 Enteromius treurensis | reverse complement strand
TCTTCCACTTGAAGTCAAGTCAAGTCTCAAGTCCCTTGCTCTCAAGTCAAAGTCAAGTCAAGTCATTTTCTTACTTCAATCAAGCAAGTCGCAAGTCCTGAAAATTGTGACTCGATTCCCCCATCTCTGCTACTGAGAGAACTAACTTGCCTTATAAGGACTTTTTTAACATACATACTTATATATGAAGCTTCACATACATACAGAAAAATAACAAAACATTAATAAAAAAAAAAAAACGTATAAAAAAATAAATCTACATGGAAACAATGCAAAGATAAACCAAGCAAAGAGGGAAGTGAACCTCTCGGTTACGTACGCAACCTTCGTTCCCTGAAGGAAACGGAGATGTCACGTCAGATATGACCGACGAATTGGGATCTCAATTCGTCGGTCATATCCGATGTGGCTTGAAGTGATTGACTGAAAGGGAACTGCGAGAGAAAAACATCTTTAATGACATAAAAAGGATGAAAATAAATATCCATTAACACATTTTGATTACCTGTGGGCTCTACTTCAATTTGTTCTTCTGTTTGGTTAATTTCCTCTGTTAAGTTAATAAAGACAAAAATAACAGACCTTGAGGAAAAACAGACACTGAGCATGGAATGTCTGACTCAACTCTCTGTACGGATCAGAAACTCATCCCATTCTTTATTTAACCATAACATTGAATTACCAACCTGCTGCATCCTCCTCAGGCTGCTCTTCCTCAACAGCTACATCCTCTGTAACAAGACAGACACATTTCACAACAAAGCAGACATAGCTTTCTCTATTATCTTTTGACTAGTCTCTCATATCATCAGATAATGTTAGCATCCACATTTAAAAAAAAAAAAAAAAAAAAAAAGACATTTTGGGTATTATTTTTTGCTGCTGTATAATAACCATCAGAGTAAACTTGCAAAAACAAACACAAACAAAACCTTACCCTCTTCCTCTTCCATATTCTCTTCTTCAAGCTCTGTTTCCTCCAATGTGGAGTCTTGTACATCATCGTCTTCTTCAACTGGCTCCTCTGTTTCCTCTGTATCTTCCTCTTCTGTTAAAGTTTCTTCTATAGAGACTGATTCCTCAGCTGTCTCTTCAGGTGTTTCTGCTTCTTCCACTGGTTCTGTTGTTTCAGGTTCCTCCACTTGTTCGGGTTCCTCTACTGCTTCTTCTACTGGTACAAACTCTTCCACAGCTTCTTCTACCGGTACAACTTCTTCCACAGCTTCTTCTACCGGTACAACCTCCTCAGCTGGTTCTTCTAACGGTACAACCTCTTCCACATCTTCTACCGCTACAACCTCCTCAGCTGGTTCTTCTAACGGTACAACCTCTTCCACATCTTCTTCTACCGGTACAACCTCTTCCACAGCTTCTTCAACCTGTACAACCTCTTCCACAGCTTCTTTTTCTGGTGCAGCTTCCTCTTCTACTTCTTCTATGGTCTCTTCCACTGGTGCAGCCTCTTCCTCCATCACTACCTCCACTGCTTCTTCCACCGGTGCAGACTCTTCAACCACTTCTACTGCCGCTTCCAGTGGTGCATCATCTACTGATGCAGCCTCTTCCTCCAACACTTCCTCAACCACTTCTTCCACTGGTGCAGCCTCCTCTACTGCTTCTTCCACTTCTTCCTCAACCGGTTCTTCAACCGGAATGACCTCTTCCTCTTTTGCAGGCTCCTCAACTGCCTCCTCAAAAGCCTCTTCCTCAACTGGAACAGTCTCTGGAACCTCAGGCTCTTCCTCCACAGCTTCTGGTTCTTCCTCAGGAACTTCCTGCTCCTCTTCAACTTCTGGTTCCTCCTCAGCTCCTTCTTCTACAGCAGAGAGCTCTTCGTCTACTTCCAGAGGTTCTTCTTCTACAGCAGAGGGCTCTTCGTCTACTTCCAGAGGTTCTTCTTCTTCTACAGGAACAGGCTCCTCTTCTACAGTTTCTGGTTCTGTAAAGGAAAAAGCAATTATGGTATATCTATGAAATAGGTTGTACTATGCTCTTACTGGTAGATGCCAATATATGTGATGTGTAGAACTTTGTGCATGCACCATTTATTTTGTAGTATATACATACATACATACATACATACAACACAATATGTAAACAAACAGCAACAATCACACATTGTTATTTCAAAGGACGTCATAAAAGTTGTACCCGGTGGTGGCTGAGCTGCTTCTTCAACTTTGGTGGCCTGGATTTCTTCCTCCACGAAAGATTCAGGAGCTGAAACAAAACTAATAAACTTAGTCTGAAGGTAAAAAGTTTTTTCTGGATTGGAAGCCTTTATTTAACATGCTTGTACAATAATGCTTTACTAAGACTGAAGCCTTCTGTAACAGGCCAATGAGATTACTCGCATGTTATGTTATGCAAGAACTGCTGTGGTATGCGGTAAGACTTGTTCATAACTGGCGGGCATTTCAGTTATAAAAGTGTCCATCAGAAAAAATTCTACAGAATACACAGGTGGTATACAGACACAAAGAACACCGTCTTTATAAACGTTGTTAATATTTAATGACCCACTCACTCGATAAGGCCAACTCCCCTGCAAACAAACAAAGGTTTAATGCTGGATCTTATTTTTTGCATATACTTTTAAATTGTACTAAAAATATAGGTTTGATGACAAATAATTGTATAATATGTATAATTTGTAACAATTGCAGTAACTTGTACATTTACTTTCATATTACATGAAATGCCTTTGTGTGTTATGCATTTTATTTTATTAGCCTACAATGATATTTCTATGCATCAATAAATCCTCACTGCACTGCACCCTTATTTATTGTGTAAAACCCCTGTGTATGATTTTACTTTACCTTCTTCCACGGGTTCAGCAGGGGTTCCCTCAACTGATTCAGTGGTCTCAATGGTGGATTTATCTTTCAGCCCTGAGGATTTTACATGTGGATGTGCATACATGAAGCAAATGTAGTATACAGTCACATAAAACAAGCCTGCTATAAAGAGGACTACACTGTTTTAAAAAAATTACATAAAACCTTATGACATTTGGTTTACTTTTGCACTAAAGTTTTTCTTTTGTTTGCTTTTCTTTTTCTTTACAGGCACAAAGGTGTGTGTTTAAGATTTGAAACAGACCAACAGGGAAACAGAGGAGAGGAAAAGGGAAAGGTTTATAGATATTAGTGAACAGACATCAGTCTGGTATTAATATAATGGTTTGTTTTTTCTTATCTTCATCAACACTGAAAAGAAAAACACTCAAGGCACTGATAAAACAAATCAGGGGATTTATATAGTTTATTGATAACACAAGAATGCTCTCTCTTAGTAAAGTATCACTATTTGCTGTATTTATTATAAAATAAACAAAATCAGAGGAACATCATGTTAAAGTCACACTATATCGCTAGTATTTTGTAAGAGTAAACCAAAATCCTACCCTCAAACAAAACAGACCGTTTTTAAGAGAAATAAAAGAACGACATGACGATTAGCGTATAGCACCTTGTTCTGCTTTTGCTTCTACTAATCTCAATGCTTAACATGACTGATTATCTCTCATAGAGATGAAATGTCTTGCCTTCGGTCTACTAACGAATTACACAAAAGACAAGAAGATCTAACTCTAGCTGATGAACTACCTTACGGTTTCTTTTTAGCTGCAGCCTTCTTGGACTCTTTGCCTTTTCCATTTTTCTCAACCTTTTTAGCATCGTCTTCAACAACAGGTTTCTCACGAGGTTTCTTTTCAGCCTCTGGCTTTTCCTTCACCTCGTCCTTTTCCAACTTCTTTGTCTTCTTTGCATTTTCGACTTCTGCCATTTTCTCTCTTTCCTCCTTCTCCCTTCTAATTCTTTCCATGGCCTTTTCCACATCCTCCTTCTCTATTCTCTCCCCCTCCTCTTTCAGCTGAGCCTCAGCTCTCTCCCAGGCCTTGGCTTCCGACTCCTCCCTGATACGGTTCAAGGTCCTCTCTTCTTCCTCTTTGGCTAGGATGTTCCTTACTTCTGCCAGTGCCAATTTAGCTATCTTCCTAGCTTCCACTCTCTCGTGGATGATGGTGAGCTGCTGTTTCAGAGCTTCCCTTAGCTTTAACCCAACATCTTTGGCGTGGGCAAGCTCTGGGGAGAGACGTTTGATGAAGTAATCATGGTAAATCTAAATCTTCTCACTACACACACCTCAAGCCACAACACAATTAGTTGTATTGATGCAATTAATTTCAGTTAAAGTCCCTCATTAGTATGTTTGCAATATCCTCCTCACCAGTGGTTCTCAATTTGGTTAACTCAATAGCCCGCCTCTTGTCCAAAACAATATTCAAATGCCCACCATATAGGCTAAAATATCAGCTAAATCTGTGTATATGTGCAGTAATTATGCAGTAAGACCAAAGTTCCCTAATATTATTTGCAAACAGTCTGGGAAAAGTATACACAAGACTTACATGTGCATGTAGTTCTTTGTCAAATTAACATTGTCTATGCAGACCCATAAATGCCATCTACAAAAGGTGATAGTGTTAAACACTCCTTGGTTAAACAGTCAGCTCAGGCATGCAAATAGAAACAAGTTGAGCAACTAAATGCCTTCCAAGATCCCAAACCGCACTAGAGACTAGTCTGTTGCATGCATTCATACCAATACCAATGTGCAAAAATACCTCCTTTTCTCCTGGAAACCTCTGTATTTTCATCTAGTTTAAGACAGACAGACAAATAAAGTCAGAAAGTGCTTCTTCATACATTTCCTTGACACTAATGATGTTAGAGTATACAACCCATTCACCCATGTCTGGCCTGATTCTGTTGTTTGAGTCATACACAATTCTCTGCAAAACACACAATTTTAAATAACAAAAAAAAACAAATCTGCAAGCAGTGACTTTTTGTGTACACTATTTGAGTATCTTATTAACAAATAAAAAGCCAATCAGCTGAAACATTTGGCAACAATTGCAAAATAACTAAACCGAATAATCTGTGTGGTTAATTTAAAATAAACACTTAAAGTGTTGACATATTAAAAGGTATAATTGTGATACAAGTAGCATTAAAGGATTTTTTTGTCAATCTAAGCTAAAAGTCTAATCGCACACACTTCATTTTCCAAAAATACACTTCCAGACACAAAAGCAGCCATTTTGTAAGTAATCCCTGCATACTGTACTTTTTGCATACCAAAATATTTAACTTTAACATTCATAGCCCTCTCAATTCCCTCCTAGTATTACGGGTATTGCGTATTACCTTTCAGGTGCTTTAGATTGGCAGGTAGGAACTGATTGATGACGGTTACAGAACTCTGGGGTTCAGGAGACGTTTCCTACCAACGTCACTGAACTAGTTCTTGGCTGATCAACTGATGAAGTTCCTGAATTTGATACTAGGGTTGGGCGATGTCAACCAATTTGGCATCGTACGATGTCTAATGTGAAACATCGCGATGGACGACGGCATTGTTGTCGTATGCGGCGGGGGGTTTAGTTGTAACTAAAACACCAAGCCCCGCCCCACGACTGACAAAAATAACAGTGTTCGCGCGAGCAGGTGAAAGAGGACCCAGCGCAGGAATGATCATGACATATCAAGCGCGCGCAGGGGTTTGAAATGAGCTCGCGGGCCCCGTTTCTTCGCATGTACAACTGTTTTCCTCTCGCGGAAATGATTTACCGCGCTCGCCAGCATCAGTGATGAACTCGCTTATTAATTACATAGATTTGCCCCCATAGATTAAGTTTGTTTTTCGCGAGCTGGTTTCTGCTGCGGCGGGGTGGGGCAGAGGATCGTGACACCGGCTCAGCATTGTGATGTCTATCGGCCATCGGCGATGGATGGTGGTATCTTCTATCGACCCAACCCTATTTGACACCCATTGATTCAAGGAATAATTCACCCAAACATTTTAATTCTATCAATAATTACTCAGCCTCATGTTGTTCCAAACCCGTAAGACATCTTCGGAGCACAAATTAAGATAATTTTTAATTGAATCAGAGCTCTCAGATCCTTCATAGACAGCAATACAAGTGAAGTGTTCCCAGAAATGTAGCAAGGTAATTGGTAAAATAGCCCTAGTGACATAAGTGGTTCACCTGCAATTTCACAAAGCTACGAGAATACTTTTTGTGCACAAAGAAAACAAAAACAACTACTTTATTCAACAATTCTTTTCTTTCTCATCCTGTCTGCAGGAGCCCACCACCACTGTGGAACAAATATAACATACGCACTTGCTTCCGCTTCATGTGAACAATGATTTTTTTTTCCTTTGCACACAAAAAGCATTTCTCATGAATTGTAAAATTATGACTGAACCTTTTATGTCACATGGACTAGTTTATCAATGCCCTTGCTACGTTTCTGGAGCTGGGTATAGTGCAGTTGTGTTACTGGCTTATGGAGGGTCTGAGAGCTCTCTGATTTAATAAAAAATAATTATAATTTGTATTCCAAAGAACAAAGGACTTTCAGGTTTGAGGTTGAGTAATTAATAGAATTTAAAAAAAATTATGCAAACTAACCTTTTAAATCAGTCACACATCCGTTTAGACCATAGTACAAGTTTCCTACCTGAATTTTGTTACTTGAGGTAATACTGTAAGGGTATATGGGATGAAAGGGATATGTTCACACTGTATATCTAAGCTATCATTATTCTCTCAATCTCTGATGAAGGAGAGCAAAGGCAACTCACATGACAATGAAGAAAAAACAGTAATGTAACAACTGACAACGTCATATAAAACTGCCTATTCTGTATTGAGCAGTAAAAAAAAAAAAAGTTCAGAGGGAATATAAAAACACAAAAAGATCCGTCTTCGCTGAGTTGAAATAGTAATATTATAAAATAGCTCAAAACGAACTACTCTGAGAGAACTGATAATCAGATTATAAACAAGAAGTCACATGTACAGTGTTAAATCGCAAGATTCAAATGGAAATACATACTGTTGTTCATGATATAAGGGAACTGAGACATGCAGCAAAGGTGATATGTTCAACTTACAGCACTAAGGTCAAACTCAAAAAGGTAAATAGCGTATTAGTAGCTGGAAACAGCCGTTGCAAAAGAGCTGCAATGAAGCATAAACTACACAAGTTCAATATTTACAAATGTTCAAAATGACATCATCTTCTCAAGAGTTCACAGGTCCCAAAGTGACTGTTGGCGATCTTCCCAAGAAAATAGTTCTTCAAGTGTTAGGAACAGAATCAAGTCGTCAAAGGAGCAAGTCCTCCTCTAATAAAGTGCTTCTGTCACAATTGCGGTAGAAAACACGACTACTGATTTTGAAGGCCTAAAATAACGCATGTCTTTTGGCCCTGAACCCCTTCGGTCTGTGACGCGCCACCAACATCCTCCGCTGCTGCCTCGGTTTCTTCATCCTCTAGCGTTTCAAAAGGACTCATAATGTCATAAAGGAAGGTGAAGAAACCTTGAAACCAATCAGTGCCCTCTTCCGCTAAAATATCGAGGACTTCCTCAAGGGAGTCAGAGTTTTCTTTGCTGCCATCTTTGGTCAGCCCTACGCAAACGGGAGAATAAGGAAAAAGAGAAAGAGAGGGAAAGAAAGAACAGTGGGAGAGCAAGAAAATAGAGAGAGGGTGGTGTTGGTTTGCAAGGTTTAGTAGATAAGGATTCAGTGCTATAAAAAAAAGAGGGTAAAGAGGCTATTAAAGCGTAAGATTAAATAAAGGAGAAAGGGGGCATGCATGGGAAGGCCTAATGAGGCTGTTTTGATATGGTTCAGTTACTTGTGAAATCTTTTCAACTACATGCTAAAACGAGAAAATAAATCTCTTTTATTTTCTCTCCTTAAAAGTTGGTCTAATTTACAAACTCATGCAATAACCTCTCATCACTTCTTCTCCAAAATATTATGTCGTTTTAACCAAATGATGAAAGTATCGTGCACGTGCATCTGTCTGACTTAATTCAAAACCGCACAAAAGTGAACCAAAGTCAGTCATGCAAAACAATCTGGTAAAAAATATAATTGGAAATCACTGCACTTGCCTAATAGTACTTTAGCATCTTCCACGTCAAAGTCTCCATCACCGTCAGCATCATAGGACACGAGTTTACCTAGTTAAGTAAAGTGAAACTCATTTAGCCATTTGACATGGGTTGTGAATAATCCATTGAGCCATATGGAACTAGAAGTCCTATTAAATTGCTCTTATTTAAAAAAATAAAAAAAATAAAAAAAGGTTGAAGACATATCTTAGATTAAAGTATGACAAGAATCCTTGTACTATTTTATATAATTCTGTAGTAAATAAACCTGCATGGTAACACATTACAACAACTTTCCTCATTAGCAAACATCATCACATTTAACATTTAGGAGGATTAGGAAATATACACAACAGTCCAAAAGTTTTGGTATCAGTTTTTTAAAGATTTTGAAAGAAGTGTTTTATGCACACCTAGGCTGCATTATTTTTAAATTAAACAAATACAGTAAAAACAATAAAATTGTTGTTATTATTATTATTATTATTATTACAATTTAAACGGACTGGTTTCTATTTTAATGTCATTTATTCCTGCAATGCTAAAGCAGAATTTCCAGCATGATCTAATATGCTGATTTGGTGCTCAAAAAATATTTCTTATTTTTATCTTAAAAAAAGTTGTGCTGTTAATTTTTCTGGAAACCATGATAATAACATGATTTTTTTCCAGGATCCTTTGATGAACAGAAACTTCAAATAAGCAGCATTTATTAGACAGGAAAAAAATGTTAACAATATAAATGTCTTTACTGTCACTTTTGATCAATTTAATGCATCTTTGCTGAACAAAATTAATTTCTTTCAAAACAAAATCTCACTGACCCCAAACTTTTAGAGCACTTTTGTATTAATGTATGAAATATGAAAAATGACACTAAAACAGAACTAACAATCAAATTCACTTCCCTACTTTGTAACTGAAGGAGAGCTTCAAATAAATGAGGTTTAAGGTTGGTGATTCTATTCTCTGGTTCAGATGTCATACCTTGTAATACCTCTGAAAGATTATAGCGCAAGTCCTTTGCTTTGGCTGCATGCAAATTAAGGCCAGATATACAAAACAAATTACATATAATATTTATGTAATAAGTCATTTTAAAACTACAACCATTTCTTTAAAAAATGACTAATATTAGAATACAATATATTTAAAATTTGAATAATAGAAACCAACGACTCACCAATTACACCTTGATAGTCAACAAAGTCAAAATACACCACAGCTACAGACGTCCAGACGCCCAAGAGAGCCAAAACCATGAACCAGGTGAAAAACGAGGTTCCTCCTCCAGCCTCTGCCTTCTTTCCATTTTTATGTGCCTGCTGTGGCTTGGCCTCTGAAAAAATAAATAAATAAATAAATGAGATTATATACATTGTCAGGAAGAATGAATCCAAAACATTTCATTTAACAAAATCAAATCAATGCAGCACAGCAAGCCCTGTGAACGAGGAACACATGCTCAAAATTTAACCAGAACCTTGAAAGTGAGATTAGTCCTTAATATTACTGTGGTGCACACAAATATTCTCTCAAGGCCACTAGTTAATAGGCTATGCAACATTAGCATTGAAGCTGGAAAAATCCTGGAGACCAATCAATTCGCTCTATATTTAAATGCTGTACAAAATCCAAGAGATTTCTGGTTTTCAGATGAAAGATTCCCTGTAAGATGTTTAAATTCTCCACATGAAATCACATCTGTAGTAAGCACAAGGTGACAAAAGTCTAAAAAAGTGCAGTTATTCTGAGGTCTGTTAACACTCCTCATAGAAGCGTGGTATAAATACATCTGCATTCAAAGCTCTAGTAGGAAGAATGAACAGGTGTTCTGTCCGCTACGTTCTGCTAGGTCAAACCACACATTTGTTCATGCGCAGACGTTATTAACGGATAAAAGGAGAGAAATAACAACACTAAAGTGTTATGACAAAAGAAATTCTCTTTTTATAGTTTCTACAGGTGTCATATATAAACTGATTGCACGATAAATCTTTAAAACAATACACTTAAGCCATCTCCCGCTCACTTTAAGTTAAAAACAATACTACATTTTTTGTTGCTCATATACACAAAAAATAAGTTTACCATAAAAATGAAGTCTTAAATATGACTACATTCATTTTCAAATGTTAAGGCTTTCTCTCACACCCCATGATCTGTTAAATGTCAACTCCCGTCATAAAAGCTTATTCTAAATAATAAAAATAGTATACCGGTTTCTTCATTCACCACCTTGACCTCTGCATTTGGCTCCCCCATTCCTCGAAGAAACGTGGGGAAGAAGAGAGCGTCTTTCACCCCAATCCTACCCCAAACCCCTGTACAACAGTAGGTCTCCTGCCTTTTTGTTCCTTGTGAATTGAGCCGGAACTTAATATGGAACTCGACCAGCAAATGGATTATTTTTAGAACTGTCCGCTTGAAAGGCAGAAAATCTCAAGCACTCATACAAAAGGGTAGAGGCAAATCCCACTCCATCCTGCTGCTCTTAGTCACATATAAAAGCTGAAAAGGCTGAACGGTCTACCAAATTACTAGGCTATACTTTACAAAAGAGTAGCACACAACTGCTTCGCCACATCCATGCATTTTAATGACACACAAATCAAATGTTTTCCAGCTTCCAGGCAGAGGAGCATTTAAATCCTGGCAAGAGAGCAATTTATTTTCCATGCAAGGACCGGTCCCCCGAGTTTCTTGATGAAATAATAAACATGTTAGTGGTAGCGTGTTGCTTTTGCAAACTAGCCATATAGCTAAAACAGAAAAAAAAAACTTGCATCAAACTAACATTATCAGCAAAGTAAAACAACCGTTATGACGTACTTATGTAACCTCTATCCTCATCAAGAATATCCCTTACTCTAAAAACACATGCAAACCAATGCCCAAAAACCTTTGACTTTTAAGATTTCAAACTGCACTGATGTGGATTTGAATATTTTAGCATTCAAAGTTTGGAGACACACCTCTCTAGACACACAGACTTAACTCGTCTCTAAATCTACACATAGTCAAATAGCTGCCATTGTGACCTAATCAACATCTTCCCCCCTCCCCCATTCATGCCTGTTATTAAAAACAGTGCTTCAAACTCTAACATTTTGTAACTCATGCACTGCCTTTGTCGTTGCTTTGACTATGCCTTTGTGGTACACAATGTTCATTGTCTAGCTTGCATAACATTGTAGTGGAATGTGTGCTTTGAATCACTCTCTCTTCCTCAGTCGTACCTACACACCCCACTGAGTAAAGCAAGCAGTTGCTGTCTGGTCAGAGGAACAAACCCTGGACATTAACCCCGTATGTGAGCTTATAGGTTTAGACACCCCTTACAAGACAATAGATCATAGACTGCCACTGGTTTAGTTGTCTGATGTCACAACAGAACTTCAACTTCAAATAAGGAACATATATAAACATGATTGGCATTCATAAGAAAATGTGGACTGAATAGTGTTGCTTGTTAAACACACACAAATGCATTCTTCACTCTATGCATTAAACAGTAGATTCAATATTGCAAGATGCGCACTGCATTTTCCCAAATCGAATAAAATATTTTCTACACTACTACATATGTCAGAGAACTGCATTGGATTAAATGCGCTTGGAAAAACAAACATGCAAGGTTATTTGAACGAACAGTGGAATCAATAGATAAAAATGCTTGAGGAAACAAAAACAAAAACCAAAAGCAAGCACGTCGTGACAAGCTGTCATTTCTTTACCATTTCTGTGGCACTCAGCAAGTTATTCTGTGCAGCTGAAATGTTTCCTGAAATTTGATAAAAGAATGCATTGCACCACTTTTTGAGCAGCGGAGTTCACTTTACAAAAGATGCATTAGAAATGCATTAATCCAAGGATAGTGGTTTTGTAACTGTTACCTTCGGTAGAAATTTTATTGGGTGTGGCTCTAGATTATTATCTTTACAGGAAGTTCTCCATAAGGGATAAACACCATACAATTTAGTTTATTTATACAACAAATGGTGGTTTAAATGTCATCTCACTGACACCAGCAACATAAAAATACGATGGCATTTAATTCCTGTAATCAGTTAATGCAGTTCATAACTGCATTTGTTTAAATCTGCTTGGTCTCCTTGACTGGCTCAAAATATAGAGATAACCATCATGATAATTCAGGTTTTAAAATAAGGCAGCCACATGATGAATTAAGCTTTTCCATGAACAAAACAGGCTTTACCGTGAACAGCAGCTAACAAATATAAATAGAAAGTGCACTCTGGCTCAGACAAACAGGGTAAAACACAAAATAATATTACTTAAAACAGTTCTACAGTCTAACTGCATGTAAATACATATTTTAATCATATGTGGTGATGTTACTTACAGTTAACTTATTTAACGATTTTTACAGAAACATTTTACACCTCTTTTACGTGAAAGCTAACCTTTTTAAAATGCCAAGTCAGCACATATGATACTGTCTAAGATTTCACAGTTGTGGTTCATATACTTCCAACAGTGCGATAGTTAATCTTACATAATAACCACGCAGTTGCTGAAGTCGATAATAATAGCTAACGTTAAACCCAAGGCCCGGACGTTGTTAACTAGTAGTGGGGTCCTGCAGTGTGGCAGACTTTCGTGTTAATTACAGCGCGTGTGGAGGACATGGGACCCTAGGGGCCACGTGTAACCCCTCCCACACTCTCCCTATATTGACACGTGAGCATTTAAGAGCCTGCACTGGGGCAACTCTGGCTTCAGCGATGTGCAAATATTTATCTGAAAATATAGGTTATTTGTTTCTGTCGGGATTAACAAACAGTACGATAAACTAGGCCATGTGGCGCTCCTGCAAGTGCGAATGAAAGCATGCAGTTATGCAAACATTTTGTCCAATTTTACAAGTGCATAAGTTACACGTCCGGGGGCTTTCTTACACCTCTCTTTCGGACAGAAAACTTCCTACTCGCTCAGAATGTAGCAACGATTAAAAAAAACTGTGTGTGGTTACACAACTAACGTAACGTTAATCTGAATATCACGACTGTACCCGACACAGTACATTGGGGTCATTCTTATTATTGTAACGTTACTTGTTTATAATTTGTACACATGGCAGAAAAATCAGATCGACAAAAATCAATCTTGCCGCCCGATTAACTTCCAGGCCTTCGCAGAAATGCACGTATTTCTGTCGACAGAATGTAAACATACCTTTTTTGACAGATCCCTTTGCATTTTTCTTAGACATTGCAAGTGGAAGTTCTTCGACGTTTCTTGCTCTGTAATAAATGAAATCACTGTAAGCTCAGTCTCAGCTCTGGTACTGTGCCCTGCAAAGAAAAATCAAATCCCTATGCCTTCATGTACTGAGGCCCACAGCAGACCGTCCCCCTTTTGAGTGACTGAACATTCGACCAATACCGCCTAGTCAAAGCCGCTGTGGGCGGGGCAAATGGAAATGTCATCCAATCGCTGAGAAGTGGCCGATGACTTATTCAATCGTGTGGCTGTACCTGCGAGGTACGACCGCCCAGTTGTTTCCAGTTTTTTTTCCTACCAGCACTGGAACGTGGCAAGATGGAAGGTTGGGCTTATCGCGAGATCACATCAATGTCCTTTCACACAGTGCTGGGAGTGCATAAAAATACACAACGTTTAATCGCGAATAACGGGGTCGTGTTTTTATCTGTGCCCTATTTAGAGCTTGCGTAGGTTGTGATTGGCAAAATAACTGCCCTCCGGACTCTGGAAGTAAGCTCTTTTCTGCCTCCAATTTTCTTGCAAAACTAGCCACAATGAAGATACTACACAGCTGTTCAGCTGCACAATTGACGTTACATTAGTTTAATTAAATACCTAACTAATTCAACCGAATTCGTCATATTTTTCTATACTGCGAGGGGTGAAATTAACAACGAAAACTGCGCTTTTGTCTTGGTACAAATTGTTCCATTGACTATAAGTTGTGCCCCACCCCCTTTCCACTTTTGTCCACCTCATCCTTAAGTGACTAGTAAAAGTAGTGTGGAACTTTACCCTTATATGAGGTTAAAACTTGTTGGAAAGCTCTAGAACAGAAAAAAAGAAACGTATCACTAAAAGTACGTTTGTGATTAACCAATTTAGTTCACATAATTACCTATTTTTAGATCTAATAAGTGTTTCGGCGGAAAAACACCCAGATCCTGTGGGTCAGATGGGACAATTTCCGTAGAAAAGTGCCATTTTCTTTAAAGCAACAGTCTTTCTTTAATGTAACAGTAAAAGCTAGTTTTATCCTTTCTAACAACCACTTAAGTGATAAAACAGCTAAGGGAATATAGGTAGATAATTCTACAACAGGAATTGACAGACAGGATTAAAGACTACAGCTGTATGCAGAAAACTAACTGTACTTTTATAGTTATGCATTTATTTAGTGCTACGCAAATATAAACTTGCTGTTACTATGAGAAGTTTTAAGATGTGTGCTAGGGTGAAGGAGGTGTAGGAACCATTTGGGCCTTTCCCACCATTTGGCATGTGTGAGAAAGTCTTATTCATTGTAATTTTAGAGTGTAAGTCTTCCGGATACATTGCTTATATATATATATATATATATATATATACACACACACATTCTGAAGTGGTAGTTGACACCATGTAATGTTTCACAGTATCGCTTTGGACTTTATTGGTTAGTGTAACTTGTAAAAAAAACTGTTATAGAGTATTTCGTGTATTTACCAGCAGAGGGCGTGCAATTATTGCCTAATACGTAGCCTTAGAATATTCAGTAATATGACAGAACTGGGGTAAGTCGTCTTTTCTTTGTGTCAGTCTCATTACAGGAGCTTTTTTAAAAGTGTAAAAGTGTTATTTGGTAGGTAATGTGCACAGCATAAATACATTAAAAATGCATAGCAGTTGCACAGATAGCCCCCCTTAGAAAAACAGGATAATGGCCCTTTTTTAACAGTGAAAGGAAATCACCCTCTGCAGATTGAACAAACTAGACTTCAAAATTGTGGGTTTTAAATGATTTCTTACTGACATTCTTAATAATAATTTACCCCCTTATTGATCCCCCCTTATGATAGTGGGATATAATGATCATTTATTATTATTCAATATAAATATATTAAGAATGAGCAAGGAATGGAGTGCTTACCATGGCCAACCAATTGGATTTTGTGGATAATACTGAAGAACCCAGATACAGAAATCAGTTGAATAAAGAATTTCACACAGTGACTTCTGTGATTGTTTTGCTGCCAAGTTTATTTGAGTTGCACATTGTGTATTAATATATCTGTGTATATCTTTTTTATCATTATGATAAATTACATTAAATAAAAAAAACAGACATAGTCATACAGTCATAGTTTGATAACAAGTGAGGACAGCACAATTAATTATAATGTAAAACAGTCTTTTTCTACTGTCTTTAGACACACTGTCCGACGGAAATAATGGAATAAACTGAACTAAATTATATACATGGTTTCAGAAATTCACATTTAAGGAAATCTTTAAACATGAAGAGTTCCAGTAAGGTCATTAGTCTCTGTTTCTGTTTGTTTAAGAATCAGAGCAAAAGGCAATAGACCAAAGTGCTATTCCCACTTGGTGCAGACTAAACAAGAACATGTCTTCAGCTGTTTATTTATTAAAATGCAGCAAAGGTTAAAACATGCTGCAGTTTACAGTTATATTACAGATAATTTGACGAAAGAGCATCGATAAAATGAAGCAGTTCTTGATAACTGATATCAAACTTCCAGAAGCACAGAGGCTTGTGTTACATCCTGAGTTATGTCCATTGGTATGAAAATACAATAAAAACACTGACAATTCACAAGGAAAAGAAGAAAGGCACTTTGATATTTTGGTCACGCACAACATTACTTGTGCTATTTAAAAGTGACTGTGGAATCCTTTTAAAGAATCCCTCATATCTGATGCTTTATTGTATCTCCAGAGGTATATCATGCACTTGCAATGAATCCCCGTGAGATATAGAATTCAATAAAATCACATTATTCAAAAATATGAATACATTTGTTTTCCAGTCTGGAATATTAGGAGAGCTAGGCAGACAATTAAAGTAAAAACACAGTTTTTCCTTGTTACAGTATGTTCTTCCCTAAACTTAGATGAGTTGATATATATCTCTCCCGTCTCATTGCGTGCATTTAATAGGGAAAATGTGGAATTGTTTGGTGGCTTCTAAATTCATTCCTGTTTGGATCTTAAGGAATGAATGGAGCTAAGCCAAATGCTTACATAGTGTTGCTGCGTGCTAGAGCGATAAAGTGCACACACTGAGACCAACAGAATTTGTTACATCATCTAGCACAACGAGAACATGATAAGAAATACCTTCATTATAATCACTCATAGGCAGATGACTGAGAAGCATCACCTCCACCTAAATCTATAGAGAGCCTATGGAGATAGTCTTCAGACTGCATGATGTACTCAGTCCAGTCATGGCACACATCATTTATGCTGGGACCGGTTCCTCCATACTCAGGCGGGAGGATAGCTTTCGGAAAGAAATCGCTGAGACTTTGGGCATATGAACAGCCATGCATATGAATCTATAAATAAAAACAAAACGCATATATTAAATCTTTTAAAGTGAATCACCTTAAAATTCCACATGTATGTACTTAAATTTGACTAACCCGTTGTTTTATTTTGTCTGGAAGAAATGGACGGATCATGGCAAAGACAGGACGGAAGAAAATAGGCTCATTTATCAAATGAATGCCACGTACTTTCAAAGGAAAGGAGTCCTGCGAAACAGATTTCATCATTCATACTTTTCCAGTTTTTTAGTAATACTAAAAGGTTGCTATAAGAATAAAGAATCTACAAAAAATGAGATTGACAAGCAAGTTTTGTGATATATTTGACATTTTTCATGAAAATGTTTTAATGGATACCTACTGTCAGCACAGAAGATATCTTTTTAGCCAAGGAAGGATTTGTCTGCAGAGCATGTGCAAAGCACCAGTCTTGGAGATCAAAAATTGCTTTGAGTCCATTTTTTTGAGTCTCCAATTCTTGAACAATCAGCTCTGATGTAATGAGGCTCACACGGAAAACCTCATAAGCTGTGAATTCTTTGGGGTTCCACTGACCTAAAAACAATTTACATTTTGTGATATTCTCCATTGCAATAAATAAAAAAAGGTTTAAAAAACAGTTTGTGTATGTACTTGCCAATCCGATAGATTAGAACTCGACTTCCAGCATCATCTCGTGATTTCAAAACTCCATGGTAATTGTTTTGCAGAAGTCCTATGACGGATGATGGCCTCAGATCGGCTGTTATTTCTGGACATTCTTGTCTCCATTTATGATAGTTAATCAAAAGCTGAGGATAAAAAAAAATAAAAGATTAGTCTCAGCTACATTTTTTAACTTAAGAATATTATTGGAACATAATATAAATGGCACAATTAAAATATTAAATATTGTTTATGGTTGGGTTGACTTCTGAATGCGGTGTCAGCTAGAAAATATTCATTATTGTAAAGCCAATCGCTACTGTTAGTATGTCTGAAATATCTTAAATTTAGACTTAGCCTAACTAAAAAAAAAGCCTGAAATATACATGCATTTAGCCTACACTAAATCAATAACGACGATGCAGGAAAACGTCAGTAATTAACCTATGATGAGTTACTTAAATTAAGTACAAAAAGAATCCTTTTGATTCATACACTGTGTGAAGTAGTTATGTGTGTCATTGGGCCAGTGGCCATATTATCGCTAATCAAATCACGTATCACCAACAGTATCACTATCACTACAGAAAGCACGTGGATTGGTTTACAAGTTAATATCAGTCGAGTTTAGTCATCGTTTAATGGTAGTGCTACAAACCTTGAGCGTCAGTGCCACATCAAAATCTCTCGCCTGCAGAAACCGTATCAGAAAAGTCTCCGTCAAATTCAAGTGTCGGATGCTTACTTCTGCCGCTGCTCTTTGTTTCAGTTCTGACAAATACGGTGCTATCCGAATAGAATCAACAGGCAAACTGTTTAATACTTCGATGTTGTCAACTTCTTCAGACTTCATTTCTGCGCGAGTCGAACGAATATCATCATGCTCTCTGGGCAGAGCTATTACGTAACAAGGGGGCAGGGAAGGAGCCCCTCACTTCCCAGTGGCAACTATCGCCTAATGTTTTTTTCACCTTTGTACAGGTCAAGTTTCGTCAAACATTAACCTAGAAAACTTGCCAGAGTAACCGACACAAGACACATTATTAAAAAAAAAGAAGATATGCAGCCTATGGCCTACTAAATCCTCCAGATGTTAAAAAAATCAATCTTTTTGCTGCTTATTATTTATAAAATAATTTCTGACCTCAATAGTGGGGCCTTTTGTCCTGGTAGGTAGCCTGTTACAGCAAAATGCTAAATAATTAAAGTAAATCTAAAAAGCAAATAGAAAACAATATATACTTCAAAAATATAAACAGGGCCAAATGGGTGCCCTAAGCAGAATAGTATTGTTGTGCCCCCTCCCTCAAAAAAAAATTAAAATAATTTTTTTTTTTAAAGATAAGGGGTCAAAGCCTGTAAGGGGTCAAAATAGAACTTCCTAAAAATATAAAAGTAAATAAATTAATTGTATTTACTTTTTATTCTTTTTAAATTACAATTGCAGCGCTAGACAGAAACTATATTAATTTATTGATACAATGTGATTGGTGATTTTATGGTGTTAAGCATTCAGAAATCACAAAAAATAAACGTCAACGTTTTTGTTGAATAAATTAAATAGGCTGTAGCATTTCTATTACAAAAAGTTGACCAAATTAAAAAATAAATTATAATAAATTAAGTGGATATGTAATTTAAATCTTTGGTCAATATTAAACAAAGATTGA
>JAUCMU010000042.1:9555190-9572152 GCA_032275025.1 Enteromius treurensis | reverse complement strand
TGCAAGACAATGCTAGACCTCATGTGGTTGGAGTGTTTCAGCAGTTCCTGCAAGATGAAGGCATTGATGCTAGGGACTGGTCCGCCCGTTCCCCAGATCAGAATCCAATTAATCCACCAATGACACGTTGCACCACCGACTGTCTGGGAGTTGACAGATGGCTTTAGTCCAGGTCTGGGAGGAGATCCCTCAGGAGACCATCCGCATCCTCATCAGGAGCATGTGAGGTGTTGTAGGGAGGTCATACAGCTACGTGGAGGCCCCACACACTACTGAGCCTCATTCTGACTTGTTTTAAGGACATTACATCAAAGTTGGATCAGCCTGTAGTGTGTTTTTCCTCTTCAATTTTTTGAGTGTGACTCCAAATCCAGACCTCCCTGGGTTAATAAATTTGACGTCCATTTATATTTTTTGTTGTTGTAAGCACATTTAACTATGTAAAGAACAAAGTATTTAGTAAGAATATTTCATTCATTCTGATCTAGAATGTGTTATTTTAATGTTCTTTATTTTATTTTGAGGAGTGTCCCAGAAGGGTAGTTAATCACCCTGATGTCCGTCCTGAGGAGAGGAGTGGTGGACCTGCACCCTTACTACTGTTAATGCTACATAGTACTGTTGATGTTACGTTTATCCTGTAACATTTGAAAAAGTTACTTTGGATGTACGAGAACCAGGTGCATTTTGACGGCCTCAAGGCCAGACTAAATAACTATGTTGCAATTTATTTGCAAGATTTTTTCCACACCACTGTTACTGTCAGGACAGCATGTAGCGCTGCTTCAACTAGTCTGAAAAATACATCTGCGTCAGAGCTAAAAATATCAAGATTTCTGAAAATGAAATGATATATTGAAATAGACGATGGCAGTGATGCCCAAACTAGGGTACACATAAATGCCTCTTTAAGTAGCATATTTTTAAAAGTACCACATGTTATGAGATTTTTGCAGAGCTTTTACTACACTGATGTCATTGACATTAACACTACCATCTGTCCTATTTTGCTACGTATTTGTTCTCCTAAGGCCCAGAGTTTTGCCCCAATTTTCAGTCTGGGTGAGTCACTGCTAGTTGCCTATAAATTTAGAAACTGTGTTCAGCTTTTCTATCCAGTCAGAGGATGGTGTTTGAAATATCGAGCCAATTTTAAAACATACTCTATTGATTTAATTTGTCACGGCTCCTTGCACCGAGGCACAGGTTTATGTGTTTTGTTGCATCCACAATTACTTGAAAGTCTGGTAGTGTCATGAATGATTCTTTGATTGTTTTTAAAAGTCTGCTCCAGTCTTAAGTCACTTACTCAATGATTTTGTATAAGCATGCCCATGTTTGGCAGCCAGTGTAATTGTATGATGAAACAAAAGACTAGAGCACAAAAAAGAGCTGTTTTTAATTGTAAAGAATGCAAAATAAAAGCACTCAGTGTCACTATCCTCACAGAGGAATGCACTGCAAAGAGGTTGTGTGTGTGTCCACTCAATAACTATTTAACAGATCTATGTCCTCCGCAGACAGAGATGGGCGCTTCGACAGAGGAGCTGAACTTTGCTCTTCCTCTGTTGCCAGTCTCCTCTTCTTGCCCTTCTGAACAGCTGCCACTGTGGATGAAAGTGTGTTGTGTTCTGCTGTTGAACTCATGCCACATAGATCAGCCTTATAAAAGTGAATCAGGACAACTTTGTCTTTCTTTGTGGGATCACTCATACCGGACCAGGAGTTTAATGTCTCTCGGACAAACTTTTCTCTTCCATCTAAAGTACAAAATTAACAATTACAACCATAACAAAAATTATTAGTAGTAATAATTCAAAAAGTGAACATGTACATTAAATGAATAAACTCACAAAAACTGAGAGCATTTGTTCTTGGTTTGTAGTCTTTCTTTGGTACTTCTGAAGCTGTAATTTCCCACTGGTTTATTACCTGGTTAAAATTTGAATAGTGAGAGAATTTCATACAGAGATGCCTTATAATAACACGTTTACAACATCAACATTGCATTCATAAATACCTGTGTCCATCATGGATACCATAAAACATTTTCTGTTACCTGTTCAGCCCAGCCTTCTGTTTTACAATCCGAGTGTCCAAACTCCTTCAAAGGTGTTTCTGATAGGAGCATTTTCATATTATTTTTGAAGAATCCTTTCACAGACAAATTCACCTAAAAGAGATTTCTAATATTACAGAAGATCGCCATAATAACGTACTCATGTAATGGTGTTCGCTTTTTAATTGTGTTACCGTCACATTTGTCCCAGATATGTCCAGTTTCTGTAGCGATTTAAAGCATGTCAGATATCCAAGACCTTTCTCAGTAATGGGATTCTCTGATATAAATAAAAAAAATCATTGAAATGGCAAGAGTAATTATTACTGCAAACATCATATTCATCATGGTTATGTGTAACTAGCAACTGAAAGTGTTCATGTAATGCATGTAATACTCATGATTTAAACTGTTTTTTTCTTACTCATTAATGCGTCACAAGTCTGCATTTATTAAAATAAAGTAAAAAATATCAAATATTGTTACAATTTACAATTGTCTTCCATTTTAATATATTTTAAAATACCATTTATTCCTGTGACTTAAAGCTGAATGTTCAGCAGTCAATATACTATGTTGATGTGCTGCTCAATATATATATTATTATATAACTATATATTTTAAGAAAAAAAGTTTTCTTCCCCCAAGATCTTCTGATTAATAGAAAGTTCAAAAGAGCAGCATTTATTTACATTATATTGATTGATTTAGCAGAAGATTTTATCCAAAGAAAAAAAAAAAAAAAAATTTATATATATATATATATAATTTTATAAGATTTCCAAATAGTTATATCTCGGCCATATTGTCCTATAACAAACTATACATCAATGGAAAGCTTATTTATTCTGCTTTTATATAGTGTATTAATCATCTTTTTAATTATCCTTATGACTTGATTATGGTCAAGGGTCACTTTTATTTAAATGCTCCCTTGATGAATAAAAAATATGTATACTGACCTCAGACTTTACTTCTAGAAGATTAGTTACTAATCCATAAACATACCAGAGAGTTCCAAAAGCTGCAGGTTTTCTAGACCTTTCTTCATCACCCGCACCGGTGCAGTCAGTCTCTGCAGTCCTGCATCAGAAAGGCAGTTTGCACCTATGAAAAGTTTCACAAGACTACAGAAAAAAGGGAAACGTGAAAAGGACTTCACTCTTTCTCACAAAGTAAAACAAACCGTACACCCAATAAACCATCTAAAATGTTCATTTATTTAAGCAATTAGGCCAATGAATAAGACGGCATACCTAGTCAGGGCTTCAGAGGTTATGTATTTAAAAACCTCATGGTTGTCTCCTAATCTACACCCATAGAGGTCCAGGCACTCCAGACTCTGAAACTGTCTGATCTCTTCCAGCCTTTCGGATATCAAAAGATTCCTGAAAAGACAACAAACCTGATGTAAATGCTCTGGTTTCTAAATTATGCCGGCTAAAAATGTCTACCTACGCAGGATTTTGAATGTTTATTTAGGCAGACGGCCATAATATTGTATTTCCTTCTCACCTGTTTCTCAAACACAAGGATCTCAGCACCGATTCTCCATAGGCCTCACAAAAGACCTGCAGTGCCCTGGGTGCGGTGTGAGGCTCTGTGAATTTGTGTCTCTCTTCAGCGGCTGAGAACAACTTATCAGCCATTTGCTCGGGAAACCCGACCAGCGAGTCCACATGCTCGATGTGATCAGCGATGAACTGTAAAGAGATGTCAAACAAGGGCTTCGCCGAGTACCGCAGACTGCCCTCTTTGTTGTAGGTAAATATGAAGTGGTCTCTTCTCTTCGTGTGGCTCGCGGATGGTAAAGTGTCGATGCAGAGTTGAAAGGACAAGTCCCTGGGGAAGAGTCTGTGCTGCGGAGCATCCTTCCTGTCTGCATTTACATACCGCAATTCTCCTTTCTCTCTCACATACACAGCTCCACAGTCCTCGCTTACATACATCCTCACCAGCGCTCTACACAAACCGAGCGTTTAGCGTCCAAAGTACTCGGTTGTCGTTTGAAAATTACGGGTGTTTTGGCGGAAACATCGAGAAGTTTGTGAAATGTATTAAGATTTAAAAACGACGGGCTCTTGGAGTAACATTCCTTCTCGCTTTCACGCGCATTTCAAAATAAAAGTCTTCACCGAACTCTGCGCACTAAAATGCATTTAAATGCCCATATATTTCGCAGAAGTATTAAAAACACGTTTTTATTATTTAATTCTAATTTTTCACCTACTGCACATTTTGCCACAAGTTGACAGGTTATAAATAATCTGTAGAGCGTGTATTTGATTTATGGACAAGTTAAGACTTTTATTTTGCTACGCATTACAGCTCATATCCGTGTTTCCATTTTCGCACCTTCAAAACAAAGTTTAAAATCCTTAAACATTCAAGAAGCGTTTACTGGTGAGTACATTAACATGACCAAAAATATTTGAGGTCCTATTTTGCTGTTGTAAAATCATCTGAGAGCATTCATATTGTTGAAACAACAATTTGTTACGTTGTAACTGCATTTTTGGGTTTGATTTAATAATATCCGCATACGTCTGTATGTCAACAGGTTGTAACTTACAGTGACACTGCTATGCTATACATGCGATCAGACTCTTCAGTCACAGTGGTAGGTCTGCCTTGGATGTAAAACTAAGTGCTCAAAAGTATATTTTACCCTAAAACTAAACTTTTGGCATCGCTACATCAAAGGGTATTCTGTAGTCTTTAACTATACTCAACCGTTACGTTCTTCCGTGGAACTTAAAAGAAATAGTGAGGAAGATCGTCAGTCGATATTCATTGAATGAGAAGTCGATGCAGTGAATCTGTCAGTCCCTCACATTCTCCATCAATTATCTTTCTGTGTTGGCAAGTCCGTTTTTTGGAAGAACACGAGAGAGGGTTATTAATTTGGTTTTTGGGTGAACTATACCATGAACAACCTACAATATCAATAACGTTAACTAAAGATCGTCTGCTTATCCGTCTTCTATTGATGCCTTCATTCACAGAGTGCATAGTTTAGTGATGGCCAACACTGATTTTCATTTACAGTTTCAAGGTGAGTCCCTTAAAC
This sequence comes from Enteromius treurensis, assembly GCA_032275025.1. Classification (NCBI taxonomy): domain Eukaryota; kingdom Metazoa; phylum Chordata; class Actinopteri; order Cypriniformes; family Cyprinidae; genus Enteromius; species Enteromius treurensis. The sequence continues at coordinate 9,567,023 of JAUCMU010000042.1, read as the reverse complement.
ACTTATTTGAAACGAAAACAGTTACCTTTAATAAAAAAAAAAGGTAATGAGTTTGGCTTATTGCTCTTGTATAAAAACGATCTGTATTGTGCTAGAATTTGAAGATGAGCAAGGATTCACAGAAAATAATCAAGGTGCCACAACAGTGACCATTGATGACCCCATCAAATCTAGAAAACAACGAAAATCTCCTGGAGCTGCTTTTGAAGAGGACAACGATGACAAAACTGAGGTCCGTGGGACACCATCTCTAGATAATCTGAGGTCTTCCTTTCCCCAAAAGCAGCGCTGATTCAAAACATATGCTTCTTTGTCAAACAGCTTCTGTCAGGTCAAAGAAAAAGTGCACCCTTCTGGACGTTTGAGTACTACCAAACGTTATTTGATGTGGACACTTATCAGGTCAGCCATCTTTACTATATGATCTAGCACTCGCAATACAGTCATTATCATTTCAAAGAGTTAAAAAGCATTCATTGTGAACTTCAGAAATACGTTTTTAAGGGTTTACTGATTCTTTTGAAATATTAATGGCTGCTGTTTTCATTTATAGGTAAAGAGCAGAATAATTGGTTCTATTCTGCCTTGGCCTGGGAAAAACTTTGTTGAGGTCTATTTACGGAGTAACCCAGACCTGTATGGTAAGCTAAATTAAACCAAAGTTGTTAAGAGCAAAAACAACTTACAAGTTAATACGAGTATGTTGTCGTTTACTTTTGGAGGACCGTTCTGGATCTGTGCAACTCTTGTTTTTGCCATCGCTGTTAGTGGAAACATCTCCACTTTTCTTTTTCACCTGGGTCAGCCAAAGTTAAGATATGTGCCAGACTTCAGGAAAGGTTGGAGTTGTTTGAAATAACCCAAACAAAACACTCTCTGGCCTCCCCCTTAAAATGACACTAGCTCTCTTGATTGTTTTCCAGTAACTATGGCAGCCACAGCAATCTACAGTTATGCATGGTTAGTGCCTTTAGCTCTGTGGGGTTTTCTCACCTGGCGAAATACGAAGATCACAAGCCTGGTGTCCTACTCCTTCTTGCAGATAGTCTGTGTCTATGGTTATTCGCTCTCCATCTACATCCCTGCTGTGGTGAGTCATATAGTGGCAATATATACATGAATATAATGTGCATAATTACCACATCTGGGTGTGATGAACATGTTTGATAGATTCAAGCATTCTGTATTATTATTCTTTTCCAGATACAGTTGATTTACTTGTTTTTGTGCACTTGTGTGAAAAACAGATACTGTGGATAATACCAAGTGAAGGGTTAAGGTGGTGCTCCATCTTGGTAGCTTTGTGTCTCTCAGGATCTGTGCTGGTAATGACATTCTGGCCAGCCATCAGGGACGATAAACCAAGGATTACCGTTGCGATTATATCCACCATCTTGATTCTTCATGTACTGCTTGCAGTTGGTTGCAAGGTATGTTTTTAAGATTCTTTATACATTAAAAAAGGTAATGTGATTACAATATCTATTATGAACCAAATGCACAAAACATATTCAGGGTGCACAATATATTATTATATCAATATCCGTCCATATTTGATACATCAGCCAATTTTAGAAATGTATTTGTGCATGCTTATTTTTTCTTTATATTTACATTTAGATGAGCTTTTCTGGTACCCCACCCTTTTTATTTTTAGATTTAACTAATAATTGCACTGTTAAATGATGTGATCTTTATAAAAAATATTGATACATCTTAATTACGTCTCCAAAAAAATAAAGTAAATACTGTACATTATGTTTTTCTGCTGATATTGACTAGTAGCACTTAAAATGTATTTAATTAATAGTGCTGTCAAATGATTAATCGCATCCAAAATAGAAGTACTTGTTTATGTGTGTGTGTGTGCGTGTGTACTGTGTATTTATTACATGTATATAAACAGACACATTTTTTTATATATTAAATATTTATATATAAATCAATGTATTGTTACAAGTAAATAAATGTAAATATTTTCTAAATATATACTGTATGTGTGTATTTATATATGCAGAATAAATATACACTGCACACACATATATTATGTAAACAAAATAAAATTATATGTATGCATATAATTATGCACCCATTACAACTATACAAGCAAAACACTTTTTTATTAGATGAAACTTTGACTTACCTAAATGCACTTTTTGCATCTGCTGCAAAATTGCTATAGATTTTAAAACCGTTGTGTAGCTGTATAAGCAACTCAATGTCATCGTTTTGGCATTGCTGCTTGTAGGATCAAACAGGTTGGTGTCAAATGTGTTTCCTTAGTGGAAGGGTGTGTTCTTGGAAACACTAGCTATAGTGAATGACGGCTTTGGAAACATGCCAGTTGGTGAGCAGAACCATGTCCTTATGGCTATCGTGTGCCATCAATTACATTCATTTAATTAGGCAATGCAGTGTTTAGGCGACAAAAGTGCTGTCAGAGTCTGAAAGATTTGTGACCTTTCTCTTTTTACAGGCATGCTTCTTCAGTACATATGAGAAGGACCCATCAAAGGATCACATTGTGCTATCTACAGTGACCAACTCTTTATCATCCACAAAGCTAAAATGAATTACAGCCTTGGGTAAATCCAGGACTTTAGTGAGGTGGCACTGTCTCATGTGCTTTTTAGTAATGATGAAATGCACTTTTAGGTGAGCCAGGTGTCATTTGATTGTAGCTGCTGATGGGAAAAATAATACATTTGCATTTGATGAGGTGTTAACATGAGCCAAGACTTCCTGTACATAATCTGTGCTCCTCGAGAAACTGTTATTCTTCTGTAATTGCAGCTTCTCCTCTTGCCTTATTAGAGAGAATCGGGTATCTTGATAATGAGATTGTGGGGTGTCTGGATTTCTTCATCTAATAGTCTAATAGTCTGTGAAGGTAAAGCCTTCATTTTGGTATGTTTATGTTTGTAGGTGAGCAGCGAAACCTGGAGATAATCATCTACAACATGTTTGATGTTTTCTGATTTGAGGTTCAGACACATGTTATTGTTACAAAGCAGAGGACATGTATATACTGTGTAGCTGCGGTTTAAATATTTATGTGATAATTGAGCTTGAGATGGTTTTCAAAGGGTCACTCTCCTGTTTCTACCACTTTGGAACGTGAACATGTGTTTAAAATGTTTTAACACTTTATAAAGCTACAGGTCTAGCAGAAAAAGGGATGGGGAAGAATTAAATATGAGTTGAATTGCACATAAACCGAAACTGATTACATCTATTTACATTTTAATAAAGTTGGAAATCAAAGCCAGAGTTTATTTAAATATTTGTAAACTTTCCAGTTCTCTGTGGTGGCCATTTTTATTATTACTATATTTTTGAGAGATTTGTAACCAGATCTGTGCATTTTCTTTAAACTAGATACTAGCCTAGAACATAAAATGCCTTGAACAATTAACTGTATTCCAAGACGTCACATTGTAATGAATATTTAGCAGCTTTTTTCCCCATTTAAAATGACATGCACACAAATACAGACCAAAATGGCGAGCGTATAACGGGGTTTTTTTTCTCCATTTGTCTCAATTATTGATGATGATATTGATAGCCAAGTGGTTTTAAAGCAGATCATAGAATTTCACTCTCAGCATCATTAAGATTAACAAACAAAGGTTATTGTCACAGATTAAATCTATCTTGTCTTTGATGCCAGTATCTGATACAGTGCAAAGTTTCGTATATCTCCGAGCACCTTCAGCAGTGCACTTTTAACCTTAATTCATCACAGTCATTAGATTAATTAGATAATTTTTGGGGGGTAGTTTTAAAGTTGGCACTGCCGTTATGAAATGGCTCGACTACATTTTCCAAATTAACAAAATAGAAAATTTGTGTCACTTGAAACTGTGCCAATGTGTGGAGTGTCCTAATTAATGGTCATTCTAGCCTTAGCTTAGAGTTACACTGAAGCTGCCTCCCAAACCTATAACCTTTGTGGAGGAATGGCAGCTTCACTAGTCACCGTTTCCCTTTACACAGTGGATTAAAAATAAGTAGGCTTTATTTTGGGATCAATTAAATTAACAGGGATCTCCTGATCTTGTTATTTTAATGACCTGCAAATGGAAAACCTATTTAAAGAGGATATGAACCGACGACCTGTATCAAGGAACATGTCTTTTCAATATTGCATTTAAAACTTCAAATGAATGATGGCTGGAAAAGTGGAAAAGGTATCCAAATACGAAACTTTAAAGCTTTTGGAAAAGTGCAGGAAGGAAAGAGACGATGCTTTGCACCGCGAGAATATGATGAGGGAGAAAATGAGGCAATATGAGTCTCGAATGAGATCAACCGAAGCGCTTAAACAGAAATTAAAGCAATTGACTTTGGACAACAAGGAGCTGCGGAAACAAGTGAAGGTCCTGCGGTCTGAAATTGGTTTAGAGGCCAGTCCTAAATTTAACGGGAAGACCACCAAGGATATAATCAACGACCTGCACGAGAAGGAGCGCGAGTGCAACTCGCTCGTTGAAAAAGCTGGCAAATTAAGCTTGACGATTGATGAACTAACTTCTGAACTGGCCAACACAGTCACCTCGAAGACTCTGCTGGAGGACCAGGTCCATTCCCTGCAACAGAACCTGAAGGACATGACAAACAACCAGCGGCGTCTTCTGAAGCTCTGGGAGGACAAAAAGGCTCAGCGGGAGCAGCTGTCGCTGCCCGCCATACCGCAGAGACCGGGGCAGAAACCGCTCGTGCATAAAGGCGTCCAGACGGAGATGTCCATTAGTTCAACCCAGATATTACCCACCAACGCTTTTGAGACCAAGACCCGCAGAGAGACTGATAAAAGCAGAACAAGTCTGGAAAGACGCAACATCACTTTAGCGAATGGCACTCATCGAGAGAAAAACGCTTTAATTCAGAGCGAAGCGAAGGGAATACACAATTGACAATTATTATTTCACCAAACATTTTATGTCTGTGCACGCGTCATGATGCTGCTCTTATCTTACAGCATTATGTTACTGTGAAATAAATATATTGTTAAATAATTATTAACAATAAGCCTGATTGAAACAACCCAAACATTTAGGACTAACGTTTGTTCCTGTACCATAATTAATTCTTATGTACTGACCATTACAGTTTTTTAAGCTGCTGTTTAATGTAATGCCCGCGAAACTTTGTGCGTAATGAAGTACTGTTTAACGTTAAATATTAATGTAATGTATTCGTTTTTATTCTGATTTTACTTTTTAGTTAGGACAATGTTGTAATTAAGTGATACAATTAATTCATGCACATGTCATTCATTTTATATGTTGAATAACATGCTAAAAAACCGGATATAAATTTGCGCAGTGTTTATATTTCTGGATTGGCTTTGTTACTTTTTCAGTGAGTTCGCCCAAAAACGTAAATTAATATTTACTCCACATGAAGGCTTTCCAAACCTTTGACATTTGTGATATTCGGCAGAAAACAAAAGAAGACATTTCTAATAATGCTGAATGTTTAGTTTTAGTATTGGCTTCCATTGTATGGAAAAAAAAAATTCTTAAAATATCTGTCTTACAGAAAAGAAAGAAAGAAATTCAAACGGGGTTGAAACTGAAGATGAGTAAATGGTTGAGGTTTTTTAATTTTGCGATAAGCTACCCCTTTAAGTGTGATTGTATTCAGGCAGTCGGTTAGACACACTCGTAGGGGTCCTTATGAGGTCCTTCGAATATGTGGCGCGGGTAATGTCCAGACTTTTGCCGTGTTGATATGGATTTTACTCAAGTGATGCTGAACTAAAACAATAATGATAAAATGTTTTCGCTGAAACAGAATTCCTGGTTTATAAGAAAGGTAAGGATTGGTTATTTATAATACGTATTTAAATAACTCAACGGTAACTAACTATCTAGGTCTAGGAAGTTTAGTCGGCAGTGTGTGTAACGTTAAAAGACTTCTGGACAGCATCATGTACTGTTATAGTGACATGTTTTGTGTCTTCTGATGCCTGTTTGTAAAGTGATAGTGTGTTTAATTATATTAGTTATGTGTGCGGAACTGTAGTAAACATTAAAAGTTCTAATCGTAGAAAGACTGTGTTCGAGACTGAAAAGTTGCATGAAATCTAGACCAAATTCTCATCTCATTTGTTTTCAGGTTGTGATATGGAGGGCTGTGGCGAGTATTGCATGGTCAGTGCTTCTTTTGCCAGTGACAACGGCAGTCTTTGTGCTCTTGAGTAGATTCAGCTTGTTTCACCCTATTCAATGGATTTCAGGTGAGGAAACGAGTACGAGTGTCTTAACAAAATGCATAATTACAATACGTTACTGATACCGAGAAGAACTCGAGTGTGAATTCATTATTTATATAAGCAGACGTTCAAACTTCAAATGACATGATGCATATGCCCGATTAGTGAAAACTAGTGATACATTTTAAATTAAACATATTATTGATTCCTTTAGACAATTAAAATAAGCTTGCCTATGTTTTATATCATATTTGATTAATTAGGATTTTATGATCTATATAATGCAATGACATTCTTGTCTTGTAATGTTAATCAAAAATTCTTATAGCTTGTCGTTTAAATGAGAGATCTTTATAACATATACTATATGTAAAAAATATTTCAGTTGTCACTCTGTAACCCAAAAAATGTCACAATTATATAATGCTTAGTTTCATTATATATCTGTACAGACACAAATAAATGTTCCCTTAAAAGCCGTATTTAATACTCACATTTAACATGTTTTTATAAAATGTGATGCATTAACAATCAAGTAAACCCAAGTTGATTCAGTCCAGTCATTTTTTTGTTTTTAAATATTGCCAGGAATAAAAAAGTTCCTATGTTCACTTTATATAAACCAGTTAATATTGCCCAGCAAATAGATGTGTACTACAACCTATATTTTACTTACTAAAATAATATAAACTATCAATTAGATATGTTACATAATGGCCAACAACATATGTTTTTCAGCAAAGTTTTGATCGTGTTGGTTTTAATTTGGAAACTCACAAATCACATGATGCTTTATGTGGTTAATATCTGAATTGGACTTTAATCAGCATCTCAAACATTGCTTTCAGACTGCACAAGCCTTTTTACAGCCTCGAGCACCATCTTTTCCCTAGTGGTGCTGTGTGTGGTGGTTCTGATCACTGGCTTTTTTAACCTGGAGTTCTACACTTGTGAGTAAGCTAGACTTGCCTTTTGAGGATGTGCAGAATCGTTTCATTTGCAATTATTGCTGATTATTTATTTATGTCACTCTTTGTGTTTCCTTAAGTGGTTCCCTCTATTCCATGTTCACGCATGGCTCTCCTGGGGACGGTGCTTCACCCTCGACAATGTGTTCATTCTTTGGTCTACTGCACCATGGGCATGCTGGTAATGTGGTGTGCTTCTGTTACCATCGGTGGACGTTACAGCACTCTAGGAACTCCCTGCAGGCAAAGCGAGAGGTGGGTTATGACCTGGTTTTGTTTGTCCCACATACAGTGATCCCTCAACATGCTCAGGTTTCATTAATTGCGTTCTAGGCACTGTGGCTCTTTTGGCCCCCGAACAAAGAGATTGAAACTTAAAGAGTTATCTTAAGTTGTTTTAATTAACTCTGTGAGTAAGCTTATCTCAAAATTACCAGGAGGTCAGCCTTACCCTAATATAGGCCAACTGCACCTCTAAAATAAAGATAAAATTTTGTCTCTCTCTGTTTTTTTCTTTTTCTTTTTTTTTTCTTTTTTATTAATGACTTGTTTTTTTTGCTTTATGCAGTCTCAGATTATTTGGATAACAACTGTCTCTTATGTTGCAGTGGTGAAGCAGTGACCTGTCTGAATGAGTATCACCTCTTTCTTCTCTTGGCTGGGGCTTTTTTGGGATACAGTCATAGTTTCTTGGGAGTGGTTCAAAATATATACTACGTGTCTTTCCAACCCATCCAAGTAAGTATTTTGTTTTTAGTTTAAATGCTAAATGTCTATATATATATATAAATGTGTAAATATAAATATATAAATGTGTGTATATATATATATATATATATATGTGTGTGTGTGTGTGTAAATATCTTTTAGAGCAGGTTGGCAGATAGCTGATAGGATATTATTTAAATTTACAAGATGGTACATAACTCATGCAAGCAATTGCTGAATGCAATATAAAATTAAAATACATAATATTTAGTCAAATAATTAAATATATTTTAAAAATGAATCTGTTGGGGGGGAATATGGAAAACAAGAATCTGGTGTTTCACTTTTCTGAAGGTTGTTAGGTTCACAATCTTTTAATAATAATTAAAAGTCCTGCTTCTGACTCTTACTTGCCAATGATAGGTCAATTTAAAAAAAAAAAAAAAAAGGAATTCCAAATCCTGACTAATATATTTCCCATGGCAGTATATCCGCTAATCTATGGGGTGTAGTATTCATTAGTAAAATGTCTTGTTTGATTGAATGAGAAATAGCTGAATCATTAACGCTTTCATTTATAATTGACCTGTGCAAATCTCTTTTGTTTGTGAAGCAATACAAATATCCACGGTTCAAGGGCTGCCTGCCAATGGTGGTGAAGTGCAGTGTAATTCAGGCCTTCTATTCAGCCAGGAATTTTGCTGTTCTTTATTTATTTTTTGGTAAGTTACATTGATGGTCAGATATGCATCCTGTAAAAATTCTCTGCTCTCCTGCTGGATTCTTTTTTAAATGTTTTATTTTCAAATGTTGTTTCTTAGGGTATGTTCCTAAGACCTGGATCTCCAGCACTCTTAATCTACAGTTAGACAGGTCAGATTTGAAACTAAAGTCTACCAAAAAATGTAATGTGAACTAAAGTAGCACAAACTCATATTCAAGAGTATTTGTAACACTTTATTTGCCTTTTTGTAATTTTATAGTACTGTTCAACCACTGGATTCATTGACTGGACTTCTAGACTTCTCCCTCCTTTACCACCTATCAATCAGTGGCACCTTCCTGTACCTAAACTGGTATCTCACTGTGCTTCTCTTCAAGATTTATGTCACAGAGGTACTTAAATGTGAAGGTTGTCCTGAGGGATATATCAACGTAACATTTGTCTATCCGTTTTGAAAATGATCCTAATGGCTTGTTGTGCGTCTTCAGGCCTACAGTTTTCCAGTGCAGTCCACGTTTACTGAGGATGCAGAGCAGTGTCTTCCCAAAGTTTTGGCTGAGAATAACACTTTAGTCATGAAGGTTAGGCATTTTCCCTTTTATTTTTCAGAAAAAAATGTAGCGTCAGAAAACTTTTAAATAGTTAACTCTAGCCTTAAGGAAATTAATGAAATCTTAGGTTATCTAAATGTGTATATGGGGTATATTTTTAAGTTAAACCTACCTGTTGAATAGTGCTTTCTGTGAGTGTGCAACCTCTCAAATTTATTATAAAAAGGTAGTTATTCTTCATCAAAAACTGAAAAAGTTATAAAATCAATGATCAAAGTGTGCTAGAATCATGTCACTAAATGTCACTGATTCCTGTTTTAAGATATGATAGTTCCTTAACTGATGAACTGACTGTTTTCCAGTTTCTGGCTCTGCAAGACCTGTCTCTGTTATCACAACATTCTCTCTCACGCAGACTGGAAGTCTTCAGTCTGAGTCAACCAGGTACAAGTACAAGCTAAATACTTGCTGAGAACTCTTAATTCAGTGCTGTTTTTATGATTGCTTAACTAATGTACCCTGCTTATGTAGGTTGTCACCCTCATAACTGGAATGCCGTCAGTAGGGAGTGTCTGTCTTTGCTGAGTGAGCTGACACAAAGACTGGTGGCTCATCAGGATGCGGTTGCCTCTAACGGCCGAGTCAAGTCTCAGTCTGCCAGCAGTGACATCAGATTAGCCTCTTCGAGCAGCTCAGGTTAGGCAGTTTATATAATGCCCAACAAAGGGCAAATTTAAACTTAATCTGCTGAGTATGGCATACTAGAGAAATCAAACTATTCCAGAGATTGTGACATTATTATTATTATAATTTTTTTCCTGTTTTATATGTAGTGGTGTCCGGGACAGAAGACATTGCTCAGACCCCTCGGCTTAGTGTCCCACTAAGGACCCCTGGTTCTGTCTTCAAGTCATCAGTGGGGGGTGTGAACAGTGCTTTGACGGCTCCTTTTACCCCAGATGTAGACAGCCCTTTCTCTTCCCCTGCTATTCGACGTCTGGTTGGCCAGCAGGACCCCCAGTCACCCTGGTTTGGTACAGTACAAAGCCCTCATATCATGAGGAGAGGGCCCAAATTGTGGAGTGCCTCCACAGGTGAGACGGCAAGATCAAAACACTCAGTGAATTTTACATTTTGGGAGAATAAGTAAATATAAATAAGTGTGTGTGTGTATGTATGTGTATCTTTTTTCTCCTTTCTCCCAATGTAAAGTGTGTGTAAATGTATAAATAAATACATTTGTATGTGTGTATAAATGTATTTAATCAAGTTTTTTTTTTTTAAGTGCAGTACTGTAACTAACTCTACAGTTACTAATATTTAACTTTTTAGCCATTTATTTGAGTTCTTATGGCATCCCTGTGTTTGTAAATCTTTGAGAAGGATGTACACATTTGTTAACAATGTATACTCTGATATCTAGTTTATTTCTTTGTTCTTATTTCAGAGTCAAAATCCAATGGCAGTCCTCCTGCCTCCCCTGCCACTGTTCCTAGTCTTCCTGCAGCTAATCAGAAACCCAGCTTTCTGGCCCAGTGGCTGCAGAACAGGAGAGAGCAGGTACCATTTTCATCTAATCACAATCCTTTATTTCCTACTGTTTTCTTGGTTTCCAAGCACGTGTATCCATAGGAACCAAAACAGACACGCTTTTGAGTGTCCAGTTCGGTTGCTGTGGGGAAACAGGCAGTTCACATTTCAGTGTGATATCATTACATGGCCTAGAGACACCTGTTAACTCATGTTCCTGTCATACTCTCAATTGTTCTGCTCAGGTTAAAAGCTTTATGGCAAAGCGGGTGCTGGTAATGTATTTATTCAACAAGGTAAGGTTAAGCATGCATTCGTTGAATGAAGGATCTGTCTATAGCTGCATGTTGCATGTTCCCAGCAGATTTGTAGTTACAGGAATCATTAATGCATGTGTCTAGATTCTGCCCATGTTTAAATTAACACCAACATCATTAGTCTCCCCTGTCCCTCTGGTTTTATTCCTGTCTAAGGTTGTGTGTTTAGATTCTAGAGTCAGATTATAGTGACCCAGTTTACACAGTTTAAATAAATAAAAGTGTGGAATTTTTCAAATTATGGTTTATACAAAATCCGTTTAATCTTTTCCACTAACGTTGCAAAGAATTTAATTAATATTATTGGAGAAAACTGTAGACAAACTGGGTCTGGTACTAAATAAAGTAGTTCCTTATTTCTCTCTCACTGGTCTGTCAGGGTTGAGGGTCTCCTAAAATAATTGTAACTTAGAGTGCTCAAAAAAATAAAGGGAACACTAAAATAACTCAGTCTAGATCTGAATGAAATATTCTTATTAAATACTTTGTTCTTTGAAGTGGAAAAACAAACTTTGATGTAATGTCCTTAAAACAAGTCAGAATGAGTCTCAGTAGTGTGTGTGGCCTCCACGTATGACTCCTGATAAGGTAGCAGATGGTCTCCTGAGGGATCTCCTTCCAGAACTGGACTAAAGCATCTGCCAACTCCCAGACAGTCAGTGGTGCAACGTGGCATTGGTTGATGGAGCGAGACATGATGTGCTCAGTTGGATTCTGATCTAGGGAACGGGCGGACCGGTCCCTAGCATCAATGCCTTCATCTTGCAGGAACTGCTGAAACACTCCAACCACATGAGGTCTAGCATTGTCTTGCA
>JAUCMU010000042.1:9529964-9548374 GCA_032275025.1 Enteromius treurensis | reverse complement strand
TTATGTATTCAGTCATTATTCAATGGTATACTAAAAATCCATATGAAAAAAACTTACTTCTCACTGTTCTCAGGTCACATATTTATATATGATAAATTTCGATTCATTAATTACAAAGCCTCTAATTAATTAGATAATTTTTTTAATCGAGTCCTGGCCCCAGTATATATAAAATCATACATCAGAACATTAGTACAGGTATGAAGTATGTGAAGTACTTATTTGTAAGTCACAATTTCACATAGGCCTGTTAGAAAAAAAAATGCAATCCCTTACAGAGATGGCAAATTCGTTCTCATTACGTGCTAATGACTCACAGATCTCCTCACAGATTGTGGCAGTCTGGTGCCATCAGTAGAATTTCATCTACCACTAACTTTGCATTCTTTGACTAGTGGCGAAAAACGTAACGATTGGTCATCATTATACATTGTCTGTGCTTGGACATCTACATTTGCCGTTTCCATTAGCCCATACGACCCTTCAAACAGAAAAGGTGCGATCAGTCTTGACTGCTGTTGCTTGAGGCTGTGAGTTATGTAAGACATTTCAACAATGGCAGAGAGGTTATGTTCACAGTCGAGCGAACAATCCGGAACAATCCTCACCTCACTGAGGCCTCTGCTCAATGGGGCGTTCTCTGCCACCAAAACTGAGCATGTGTCAGCAGCAATAAGGCATGTTTTTGTCTGAGCGGGAGTGCTTCTTCAGGAATTGGAGCTTGTAATGGATGATGATCTCTCTCTACGTTTCTCTTTCCTATTCTCTGGTGCTCTCTTGAGAAATCTCTGCCTCATATTTAACTGACCTCCTTTTTGAAGCTACGCTTTTGGAAAGGTGTTAACTTCTCACTCCAAAGGGCATGATTGGATGTCCTATATGCTAAAGTAAATGCAGTGTGTGATAATGCCCTGTGTGTTTTCTGCAGTTCATGAGGTCAGGCTGGTGTGTGTGGATGTGGCGTCGGACACAGAGGCCACCGTAGGCGGTGTTATGAAGTTAACCTGCATCTACTGCATGAAACGAGAGGAGATCTCTGCCGAGACCAAAGTGGACTGGTTCTACAACGGTTCTGCATCAAATTACAAAAAAATGCTTGTGAGATGACCCCTTACCTTTTTAGCCGCATATTATTGTATTTCAAGATGAGCATATCTGACACACAATCATCTCCTCTATGCAGATCTATCAGTATGATCATGAGCCGCAGGAGCCAGAGAATTCAGAAATTTATTGGAAGGGCCGTCTGATGTGGATCGGCAGCAAGGACCTGCAGGACATCTCCATTAGAATCGTAAATGTCACCGCAAATGACTCTGGCACATATGAATGCGAGGTGTCACGCTTCTTTGAGTTCAATTCATTCAAGCATTCCACCACGAAGACAATCAAAATTGAACTGAAGGTAAAAATGCAAGGTAAGTGAGCGAACGCTCCGCTGGACGTTTACAGTACCTCGTCTAGTCATATTCGATCTGATTGCTTCATCTCTGCAGCATGCTTTGGATGGTTGCACCGCAGGCCATTTCCAAACATGCTGCAGCCTAAAAATCAGATACTGTTGACCTCAGTACAGTGTCCTTCCTTCAATACAGTTCAACTGTGTCCTGATGTGTTGTTTGTGTTGTGCTTGTAATGCTGTGCTCTGTTCTGTTTTTTATTGTTGTTTAAGCCTACTTATTGGAAGGCAGGAAGTTGTTTTCAGGGCTTTATCTAAGCAGCCACTTACCTCTCTATCTGTTGTAAGGGGTAATGTAAAGATTCTGGTTTGTATGCTCTTCTCTGGATGCCTGAGATTGCTGAATGCGGAGTACTTCCTCTCACTTCAATCGAATATACTTTACCTAATGTATATTTGTCTATATTTAATCATGCAACCGCAATGCATCATCTCTATCTGTGAGTGTCTCGCTTCGCAGGTAGAAATAGACAGTGTTGTATTTAAGTGGTGGGTTTAGAGGATATCTTAAATCGCGAGCAGCCTTCCAGAACCACAAACTTACAGTACAACTCTGCTTTTACATTCAGTGCCATTTTAGATCTATTCACTGCAGTGCATGAGACATTTGATCTCTTTATAATGCAATCATAGGTGATGGCCTTTTTGACAATTGCACAAGATTTTTTGACTTATGTGTATTTCTTTTCTTTAAAATGTCACATGCGCTGAACTATCATTTATGTATTACAGAGGTTCTCACCTTTTAAAACCCATTTTCAAATGCAGTCTGTTGATAAATAATTGATATAATCAGATCAATGTGGGCGGGCTTCTGCTCTTAAGGGTGAAGCTGAAAACCTCTGATCATCTTTAAGAAACAATTATTATCTTATAGTATGACATATAACTTTTGAGTCTCATTGTCCTCCAAGGGAAAGCTGACATGAATTATCTGAGCATGTTTGTTTCATTGAGTGGTTTCATTTTGTTTGCATGCAGATTATTTACTGTAATGTGTCTTTTAAGTGACAGGCAGAAAAATGAAATGTATCAATTTCTGTCAAATGAACAGAAGTTTAAAGGGATAATTCACTCCAAAATGGAAATTAAGTGATCGTTTACGCACCCTCATCATGCTTTTTCGAACTTGTATGACTGACTGACTTTTGCAGAACACAAAATAATATTTTTTGACGAATATTGGTAATCAAATCGTTGTGGTGGCTCCTGTTTACTTCAATTATATCACTATAATGGAAGTCAGAACTGCTTGCAAATATATTATTTTTAAAGTAAGAAAATGTTTCCATTTTGGGGCAAACTACCCCTAAAATCAACTAATAAAAATGATAAAATATTCTAAAATTAATAAAAATTAATTATGCCCTTTTATTATTATTATTATTATTATTATTTTATTATGTTGTTTTTTTTTTTTTTACATTTTTTTACCAGCAGTTGATTCATTTGGATTTTCTGCAGATCTTTTGTGCATGCTATGCTTTTGTTCATATGTCACTAACAAAAAATAAATAAATAAATAAAATTCATTATGATCATCTCTGAGGTGAAGTGACTTATAGTAGCACTTGGTTATAATTTTCTGGTTACCTGAAATAGCTTTACTGACTCTCCTAATGCATTACAGCAGATCAGCTATATTTTGACTTGCCCACTCATGCATTTTGCACTTTTGTCCTCATTTTCAGTACACTTGAGACTGTCTGAGTCACTTTCTGGATGAATTCATCACAGACATCCTTAGTGGCACCGTATCAGTCCAACAGGGCCTCCTGTGATTGCTCAATTAATTGTACAAAATTCCCTCTAAATTGCATATTTTCATTTTCTCAGCGAGTGTGGACATCACAGCGCTGTACTCAGAGATCATGATGTATGTGCTGCTGGTTTTCCTCACATTCTGGTTGCTGGTGGAAATGATCTACTGCTACAGGAAGATCTCCAAATCTGAGGAGCTGGCGCAGGACCCAGCGTGAGTATTGTATGATCATGAGTCTTCAGTTATTCTTACGTTTACAAGTTGGAAGGGGACCGTTTAAAGGAATAGTACAGCAAAAATAATTTTTACATTTGCTTAAAGTTTACAAATTCTACGGGCATTCAAGATGTAGATGAGTTTGTTTCTTCAGAGAGCAATATTACGGGATGATGGGTTTTAGCTGAAAACAATGATTTAAAGTTAAAAACAACCTGATGGATTTGTTTCTCACAACTTTTACTGTCCCAAGATGGTATCTGTTTGACTGCAGTTGTGTGAATGATTTGTGGATTATAGTGGATCAACTGTTTTGATGCTGATTCTGACAGCACCCATTAATTGCAGAGGATCAGTTGGTGAGCAAGTGATGCAATGACAAATTTCTACATTTATGTTATGCTCAAGAAACAAACTCATCTATATATTGGGTGCGTGAGGGTTAATAAATGTAACATTTTAATTTATGGGTAAACTAATCCTACATCCATCAAAATGTATCTCTATATACTAAATTGTTCAATAATTTTCATAAGAAAGTAGGATAAAATATACATTCTTACTCAGATGTGACATTCAATCAATGTCGACTAACTTGAAGGTTCAAACATTAGTGATAAAATGTAACCCTGTATTCAGGAGATTGAATTGTTTGGATACATGATAGACTACCATGATACACAAACACAGGCATGCACACACAGATGCAGATAATGGGCATAAGTGCTTTAAAAGCATGCATTAGTGTGACTCAATCCCATCAGTCATGTAGAGCTTATGGGAGATAAAGGGGTGCTCTGTCAGCCTTACCTGTTGTAATGAGATTTCAAACTGATAATCATCAATCTTACTGTCATTTGACACAGCAATGGGCCATTTAACCCTCTCTTTTCTTTCTACTCTTTCTTTAGCACAGTTTAATTTGCTGTCAGCTATTTCTTCTTGATTTGTTTGTCAGTCATATGAATATGTGATCATATTGCTGTCCTCACTCTGCCAGCAGGAAAAAAACAAAACATGAAGGTCCCCAAATTTCAGCATTGAGTATTCAGTATCAGTCACTGAGTATTATAGCGATAAATCAGCCAAAAAATGTAATTGCCTTTTTTTTTTTACTTGCCCTCATGTCATTCCAGACCTGTACGGTTTCGTTTTTTTCTCTCAAAAAAAAAAAAGACATTTGTGAAAAATGATTATACAGCTTGTCATACAAGGACCACATAGTGATTATTAGGAAATAATGATTTACATTCATATTTAAATTAATATTATTATAAAGGTTTATTTGCATATTTTAAAGCCCTTGAACTTTGTATGGCACACTGAATACATGCTTCATCTGTTAATATATATATATTAGTGCTGTCAAATGATTAATCGCATACAAAATAAAAGTTTTTCTTTACATAATATATGTGTTTATGCTGCGTTTATTTATTATGTTTATATTAAAACACACACGAACAGAAATATTTTGAAAGTATTTACATATAAATGCATTTATATATTTATTTTCTTATGTTTGATATTATATATAAATGTATTTAATTTATAAACAAAGCATATTTTGATTAAATATATACATGCATGTGTTTGTATTTATATATACTTAAAAAATATACACAGTACATATAAATACATTATGTAAAGAAAAACTTTTATTTTGGATGCGATTAATCGCGATTAATCATTTGACAGCACTAATATTTAAAGATGTATTAAACTGTATATGATATGTATGCTGGCTCAAAGGTGGAGCAGTAAGATTATCCAGTGGCCAGATGACATTAAATTCTTTGATTTAATGAATCAATTCAATTCCTGATACACCAAAAGTCCATTCCTACACTTTTTTTCTTTATATGTTAATTGTTTTACTATAGAGAGGAGTAAGTTGGATGCAAAAAAAAGTCAATTATTTTCATTTTTATCATCATTGGCTGTACCTCAAATTGGTTTAGTTTAACTGGTATTTCATCCAGAGTATTGCATTACGCTTAATCCATTTTCACCAGTTGCTTTTCATTCTTGTAAATCCACAATCATAGACATTTAAAAAAAAAAAAAACAGAACAGATTTATTGAAATATGGAATATAAGTCACAACCAATTAACCGCGTGCCGTTTAAAGAGGTCTCGTGTCCTCAAACGCCAGGCTTTTGGCGGTCCGTCCACCCACCGTGTTCAGTTGAGAAGCTCTGTCCATGTCTGGCGGTTTGGATTCAACCACTGTCATTTCAGTGGAATTTCCTGGCTTCAGAGTTCAGCTGAATTTTCTCACAGATTTGCACTTGCTTGTAAATGTTTGGACTGTCGGGGTGGCAGTGCGGTCGGCTTTAGTTCTTCAGTGATGCGTCTTTCCGTCGTAATGTGAGAACAGCCCAGTGTTCCCAGTGAGACACAAGTCCACGTTTTCAGACGTCTTCCATCACTATACCAAAAAAAAAAAAGTAGTGGCGCCACAACATGGCCAGTGGACCACTGTGGAGCTCACATATACTGCACCCACTCTTTTATACAGTTGTACATGCGTCCTTATGAATTATGTATCTATACATTGGAAAGTTTTGTTTTTAATCATAACCATTAGTTAATGATATACACTAATAATGTAAATTGCTGCACTTATGAACCTAGTTTAATTAAGGGCCTTTAATTTGATATAACAATTTAAAATAACTACCTACACACATTAATATGAAAACAATTTACCTTACTTTGAATGTATTCCTTTACATATACTTAAAAATAAAACGGTACAGATAAACACATACACAGTGCCTTGTCATAAGACAAATAATCAACTTTACTAACTACCCAGAGATGGCAGTTTCCACTCTCTCTTGGCTCTGCAGGCACCAATTCTGTACATCCAGGGTTATGGCAATATTTCACATAATGAATACATGTCATGTAATGAAATAGAGGTTTTCTTTTTCAGTTACGCTAGTTTACTTTCATACTACAGTAAATACTGAATTAGAGGAATAGAAATATTTCTGATTGTCCCTGATATATTTATTCATGATTACACATAGCCAGAGTTAATTATAGTGACACAGCATTTTCAGGTGGATATGTTTATGATTACAGTTTTGCTTTTTTGTGTGTGTGTGTGTGTGTGTGTGTGATAAACTAGTACTGCTTGTTCCTCATTTGTAAGTCTCTTTGAATGAATAAATAAATGACTCTTTGAATAAATGTAAATATGGTAAGTCATGTCATTCCTCTTTTCAAGGCTGCATGTCCCGTCATTCATTATTTTATGTTTAGTAAGGAGAGATGGATAGTCCCGCTGGTTTAGTTTGAATCCAGTCTTTGATTGTACTTCAAAGATGTCTGGCTTGTTGAAAGTGGCAGCGTTAAAAATGACACAAACCTTAAGATCATAGTTAATTACGTCTTTCCCCTCTGCTCGGTTAACAGCTGCCAGGCACCTGCTGCGAACTAATAAATCAGAGTAATTGCAAAGCAGATTCGTTTATGTCACCTTTTCATGCCCATTCTGCAGACAATTAACATGCCAGCCATACGTTTGGCCAACAACTTCCACAACATAACAGAGCATGATTTAAAAAAAGCATAGGAAAACATCATTTTCATTTGTTTAATAAATCTGTGTGTCTAGTGTCGTGCCATGGAGCATTTTATAATGTATGTTTGTTCTAAAATAGAAGTGCTCTAAAAAAAAAAAAATGAAGACAGAAGTATTTATTGCTAAATAAGTACTCATTTCCCAGTCAGATTACACAGCTGTGTTTAGCAATCTGCGGGGATATTAAAATGAACGATTTCCTTAAATGGAATCATATGGTTTTCTTATGAGTTTGTTCCAGTTTTATTAGCAGTTTCTGTTATAACCGCTATTTAAGTGCAATAATTGGCTGGTTATTTTCCATTCAGCGTAATTAAAAAAAATTGCAGATATTAAAAAAAAAAAATTATGTAGAGACTTCACCCAAAAATGAGAGTATTGTCATCATGTACTCACCCTTTCTTATGTTTATCCATAAAAGATGATAATGCTGGTAATCAAACAGTTCATGGTCCCCATTTTTTCTACTTACACAGGTTTGGCATGACATAACGGTAAGCAAATGATGACGAAATGTTAATTTGTGAGTGAAATATTCTGGTAAATGTGTACATATTCATCTTGTATAAAACTGAATTTAGCTGAGGTGTTTAACATACCCACAGTTTGAGTGGAAGGAATTTTAAAGACCTCTGGTAAAGTTTGAACGGTATTGAATAACTTCAAGAGTGGCATATGATGTTTTCTCCGTTATGTTCTTTAAGGATGAACGCATAATGGACAACACTTTTGTGAACCGCTACTTGAGAAAACAGTCTGATATAAAGGTTCATTGAGGGCAAAATATGAAGGATCTGCATGGTCAGAGAATCGTATTATACCAATTATGCTGAATCAATCCATTAGTCATGCAATGCCGTAACTTATGTACTTATGTGAGTACTATTTTAATATGCTTGTTTGTTTTCCCTATTGTCTGTGGTTAACCAAACGCATTTGTGTAATGAACCTTGAAACACAACAATATAAAAGGCATTCGCAATATAGATGTCATCATAAATTTAATATCATTTTTCTTTTTTCTGTGTGTGTGTGTGTGTGTGTGTGTTTAACTGGTCACGCATTTAGATTCAGATTTGTGGTTTTCAGAGTTATGCGTGATATATTTTTGATATATTTCGCCATTATAATTTGATAATTGGATTCCTCACCACTTGTTCTGCAAAAGACAACCAATGTGACCCATTAATAAATATGTTTCTATTTAAGTGAAGTTTTTTTGCAAATAATTTCGGGTGGAGCGCGGTCGATTTATCACGGCTGGCACCGCATTACCAAATCAACCTCCTCATTACTTCTGTCCTTCTACATACTATATATAGCCCCGTCCTCTTTCCTTCCGCAGCTCACCTTTTGCGCATTCTTCGGAATCACACGACCGAAGACACATCCTCGCCTGCCTTCATCTGCGAGGACCAGATTCCTCAGCCTGCCTTCCAACAACCTGCTACCGGTCTAGCTCAACACTCAGCCGGTCTGAACCTCCACGAGAGACCGCGGCTTCCTATTCGAGGCCTTGCTGCGCACTCTTAGATCTCATTCATCGCGCTATCCGCCAAAGCAATTCAAGTGAAAGAATCCTCATTACTTACCACTCGCCGGCCTTCCAGTCCCAGAAGCAACAAAAGCCCAGCAATACTAATTTCGAGTGGAGCCCAGTCAATTAATTTCGGCTGGCACTGCATTACCTAATCAACCTCCTCATTACTCCTGTCCAATCAAAACCCCTTCTACCCACTATATATAGCCCCGTCCTCTTTCCTTCCACAGCTCACCTTATGCGCATCCCTCCTCCACCCCTTCTCCGCCATTTAGCTGCCCTCGCACCTTCCTCCGGGGGGGCATGCAAGGACCGAGCCGGACGCCAAGCCCTAGCCCGTCCTCCCGGCTCGCCCCCCGGACAGGACGCCAAACATGCTAAACTTATCCCATCTTGATTATGAGGAAGCGCAAACTCTTGAAATAACACATTTACTGTAAGGATGCATGGCCAAAAACTGAAGCCACCACTTTAAAAAAAAATCTAAATAAATTAGTAGAAGAGTAAAAATGTTACACTTTGAACTTGTCTTGTGTTGTTTTTAAACTTAAGTTGTATCTTCTTTTGCAATAGTGTTACGCATGCACTGTGGGAAAAGGATTTGATACATTAGACTTTTTTGATGCATGTAGCTGAAGCAGTAGCATGGCGCTCACTTTAACTTGCCAGCTCAATCATGGCTGCACATCACTGGATCACTTGAGCGAATGTGTGCGGAGTGTTAAAGCGTGCATGATTTTAGCACAGAAGTGTGAGTGTTGAGCAGGAGAGACCTCTTGAAGACCCTTCCCCGCTGTTCCAGGCCTGCTTCTCATTAGCTGAGGGATGTGGTACATTTGAAACTGGGTTTTTGGTACCAGATCTATGCATCCTGGTTCCAAGCAATATGTCAGGGTACAAATGTCTCTCTGTTCATCTTTACTGGGTCTGAACATTGCTACCTGCACCCTCAAAAAGAAAAAACACACACGCCATAATCAAGTCCAGTTCTTGAGAGGACTGACTGAGTTTTTATTACCATATTGGCTACTAATGCAGCGATTCTGACCTCGGCGGTCTGCAAGCTTTCAGCGGCGGTGGATGTCACCCTTGAGGAGTGCGGTTAGGTGGTATGAGCGGTTAAGAAGAGGAACTGCAGTAACACAGCCGTTCTTGTATAGTAAAGTCTATGGTTTAAAGGAAAGTTCTGGCTGACTGAGATTCACGGTGACAAATAGTTTCTTTTATTTTCTATTTGAGACCAGGCAGGATCACCTACTTGAAACAAACAAATGGAAACTCATTTCATCGCTGCCAGTGTGAATGCAGCTATTGGGAAGAACAAGCTGTACAATATTACTATGAGTCAAATCTATTAATAGGGAATATGTATTTGTGTGTGTGTGTGTGTATGTGTGTGTTTTTCTAACCGACAATACTCATATATGATTAGCAAAGATGATTTCTCACCAGTTTTCTGTAATGAGAAACCACTGCACTGTAACATGTTACTAAATCTGTTTCCATTTACAGGATTTTTCATGGCAGTAAACTGAAGTATTTATTGAACTTTTTACTGATGTATATAGTCAGGAGTCACTAATTTATTTTTAACAGACTTGTAAAAATGTAAAATATTTAAATGGTTTTACTGTTTAAAAGAAATAACTATTTTCTATTTGGAAATATTTTAACATTTATTTATTTCTGTTATGGCAAACCTGAATCATTACTCCAGCCATCAGTCACATGATCTTTGGAAATTATTCTGAAATGCTGTTTTGCTGCTAACTATGAATGTTGAAAACATTTTAGCTGCTTAAAATTTCTGTGGAAACTTAATTTTTTTTTTTTTTTTAAGATTCTTAAAAATGATTTGAACTAGAAATCATCTTTTACTGTCTCTCATGATTTTTTGGAATGCATTTTTTTTATAATCTCAAACTTTTAAACAGTAGTCTGTGATGATTTTTTAATTCTTCTTGTGGTTTTTATTATTGTAGCCATTACATTGATAATAATTACTACCCTATAATTTTTCTCTTTTGTAGTAAACAGTGACTGGTGAAAGGAGCTTTGCATCCTGGAACCATTTAGATGCCGTAAAGACCAAACGCCTGCGTTCAGCGTCAACATGCACCAGTTCCTCTTGAGGTCTTCTACGAACACACTTGATCTGATATCTCTGATTTGCATTGACTGCACAAGTTCATCCATTTTTCTTTTCTTTCCAGGTACCTTGTGAATCATCACAGGTGCGTCACTACTAACGTTTGCGACCCCTGAATCATTTCCACAGCGTCCGCTTGATGATCCACATTCAGAAGGAAGGTAACTTGGAGAACGTCAAGAGGCCTATATGTGGAAGTCCAGCAGTTGCACAGCTGGACCAGCGTGGTCTTGTTAACAACGATGAAAAGTACCTGTCCTTTTTAAACCAAGCTGTTCACTTGGAGGCTCTGAAGATGTGTAGCTTCTCTGAGTCACCTGTGTCGATAACAACCGATGATTTTGATTTGGTCTGTTCCGCAGAGAGAGCCATTGTGTCATATATCAGCAGCGTAAAGAGTAACGCCTCGGTTGTAGATAACCTATCGCACGTTAGCGACACATTGTCCCCTTCCTTATTCTGCTCTTCCCTGTCCACGTCATCTTTCAGTGCCTTCTCTCCATCCTTCTCTTCCCCTTCCTCCAGCCACTCATCTGGCTCAATATCAGAGCTGTGTTTGACATCTCCATCTCTTTCATCTCTCTGCGGTCCACCTGAGGCCCAGGACCTTCTCTACAGTTGCACACTGCAGAAACCTCCAGAAGGATGTTTGTATCCCAAGTCTCCTAAACAAGAGCTTGTCGCTGAGTTCCATCTTTGTAACAAGAAGCTTCTGCACAAGGAAGAACTCCTTCAGTATATCTGCACTGACTCAGACGTAGCCAAAGAACACACCCAGCATCTTAACCTTCACAATACTCAGAGAGACATATCAGAAAAGCTTCCTACAATGCAGCAGCTGAAGAATGATCTGGGACTGAGAAGGCTTCCTGGAGCTCAGGGAATGAATGAACACCTGACTGAAGAACAGCCGTGCAAATGGATGGATTGTAGGGCTACCTATGGGCTGAAAGAAGAACTGGTGAGGCATATAGAGAAGGTGCACATAGATCAGCGAAAAGGGGAGGAGTTTACCTGCTTCTGGGCAGGATGTGTTCGTCGGCACAAGCCCTTTAATGCTCGATACAAACTGCTCATTCATATGAGAGTCCATTCTGGTGAAAAGCCCAACAAATGCATGGTGAGTTTTTATTTTTATACATACAAAGCTGCCCCAATCAGGGGAATTTACAATAATACAGCACACAACAGGACATACAAAATAAAATCTCAAAAAATTGACAGAAATTGACAAAGTCAGAAAAACAATATAGTCGAATATTTTTTTTCTCTCAGTTTTTAGACATGTTAACTGCATTTTAACTGTAGAAAAAAAATAAAAAATGTCAAACAAATATATATTTTTTTAATGCAAAATTAGTGGAAGCAACATTTTGTCTAAAACCATATATTAGCCACTATTTTATTTCTAATCATTACCTAAAATGTCCTAGTTTTGTATAAATGTATAATTTAGCACTAAAGACATCTGTAATCTTACAAAAGTTTTCTAATTGAAATAAATGCTGTTCTTTTAAACTTTATCAAAGAATGATAAAAAAAATCCAGAAATATATTATTTTAAATATTTATACAATTAAAATAGTATAAATCAGCATATTAGAATGATTTCTGAATTTCTGATCGTGTGACCCAGAACACTGGAGTAATGACAGATGAAAATGTGGCTTTGCCATCACATTAATAAATTAAAATTAATAGAAAACATTGGTTTTAAATGAAAAACTTTGGTGCGCATAAGTGACTTTCTTTGGTAGTGTATATCACAATATTGTGCCAGACTCCGAACACAGGTGTTGTTTTACTAATACGTATCATTTGTATCAATCAGTAAAAACTCAAGACATTTTTATTTCAAACCATGCCAGTTCTTTGAAGTATGAGTTTGTAATTGAGAAAGACTGACATGTGGACTCAATCTCTCTTCACCTCCAAAGATGGATGCATTGCAGCTTTTTGAGATTTAGACATTTAAGAGTTGTTTAAAGTTCACTTGCAAATTGCGTTCGTGAAAGTTGCCTAGACACTGATATTACGCAATGATCAATTCAGTCAACTTCTTCCAGGACTTTGAAGAAGGATTTTCATATTAAGCTTTTGTAATATTCATTGCCTGATTATTTTTTAGGTATTCAAGTGCGAGGGAACGGCAAAACATTCTCTAATTCTGTCACCAGAAATTGATTAATCATAAACAGACTTTAAGTTTCATCTCTTATTTTTGAGATTTGCAAAGATATATGCTATATAAAATATAATAGACGGATACTTTGATGAAGCAGTATTTCGTTTCCTTCCCCATGAGCCACATAGGAAATGTGTTTCTTTTTAATGCTGCAAGATAGCCATGGGATACCATTTGATCTATTTGCTGTTATTCTTTTTGTTTTATTTTTCTCTTTTGACCATGGTGCCCAGAGGACTATCATTTGGGAAGTATTTAAATTTTAAACATTTTATTTCATTAGAGTATAGAGGACATTACACAGAAAGCGTAAATTGCCTGCTTTAACTCGCTTGAGATGATGGTTGTTTATTTATTTATTTTATTTATCACATTCATAACTCATCTGTAAGTGTACGTCACCGAAAGTGTATTTGATTTGGATAAATGTGTCTGCTTAATGAATAAAAATCTAAACGTCAACCTAGTTAATTTAAATTTTATAGTCATAAATGCGTAAATGTAAAGATGCTCAATGACACCTTATTCATTTTTCATATAACCTCATCATGACATCACACCTGTGACCGCCAAAATGTGTTTTGTAATTTTGCAGAATTGCTCCAACCAAAAGTCTGCATGACTGCGGCTGTCACCTTGAATCAGCTGGGCTTATTACTGACTCCCTCGCTGGCCTCTCTCCAACTCAAACATCTTAGCAGAGTCTTGTTCTAACAGGAACCAGCTTTGAACATGTCTGTTTAATAAACTTCGTGGAGTGGCATGTGTGTCTGTTTGCGGATCTTCAGAACAAGCCTCGTAAATGTGCATGGATTGACAACATGAATAGCATTTATAATCAGTTGCAACTATAGAAGCATAACAGTTTCATGCGGCTTAATAGCTATAATTTCCCAACATTATTTTGAGCTTAAGGAACTTGCTTGCCTTCATGTCTTTCAAAACCATGTATGACTTTTTTCTGCTCCAAAAGCAATTAATGATAACTGAACATACTTTATTTCGATAGTCCATTTAGACGTTCTACTAACTATAGTAACTTGTGTGACTACATGTCAACTAATTCTCATTCATTCACAACTACATATCTACTAACTCTCAGACTGTTAGGTTAGGTTTAGGTTTAGTAGAAGTTAACATATGCTTGTAAAGTCTCTAATGGTCAGTATGTAGTGTGTTGTGGACTCGTCAAAATAAAGTGTTAGGAGATATAAAGCAGACGGTCTACTAATACTCTAATGACTGCTCGTTGACAGGTAATGGAAAAGTTACTTGCTTTTAGTTGAATATCTAAAGTGGACCATTGAAATAAAGTGTTTACATACAATGAAAGTTTTATTTTTTGTTTTCTTCTGTCGCTTTGGAGCTTGATGGCCCCTGGTTTCCATCAACTTTCATTGTGCAGTATGAAGCAGCTCGAACCTTCTTCAGAGGTTCTCCTTTTGTGTTTTACAGAGAAAAGCTTTATGAAAATGATGATTGGATGAACTACTGTTCATTTGAAGAAAATTCAGTTTTTAACATCTTTGCGTTTCATAACAGTCACTGTGGGGGAAAAAACAAAACATTTCCTGTTCCAAAACTGTTATCATTTGGAGCTTTAAAAAAGATCCATGGAAAGCATTTCATGCCACCACTTTCTTACTTTTATATCATGCATAACTTGGTATCAAACAAGACATCTTGTTGTTTTGTTTTTTGAGGATATTGAATGGCAGTGAGTAAAAGAAAAAAAAAAAACCTTCTGCCTTGTGTTTCATGTCTTCTAATCAGTTGCATTTCACATAATAATCCCTGCTTACATACGAAGCATGCTGTACTCTGCTTCAATAAAGCATGTTGTAATTTGCTTGCGAATATACATGCACTTACTTACATTATTATTGGCTTTTTTCCTCATATGCTTGGGTGTTTTCTTGGTAGTTTGAAGGCTGCAGTAAGGCATTTTCTCGTCTGGAGAACCTAAAGATCCACCTACGCAGCCACACCGGAGAGAAGCCCTACATTTGCCAGCATCACGGCTGTCTCAAGGCCTTCAGCAACTCCAGTGATCGGGCCAAACACCAGCGCACACACCTGGACACGGTATGACTGTTCTTATGACTCTGTCAGGTGTGAACATAAAAACACATTAAAAACGCACTGAGAACATTTGTACAATTGGATCCAAAAGTCTCAGATGTGTACATTTATTTAGTTCACGTTTCTCCATTTTTTTGGTCCCTAATTAAACCAAGATGTTCTGAAAGTTCCTTTAGCGTATTATAAGTATGCAAAATATGCATTTTTCACTAGTGGACCCCACTATACAAATAGTTGGGAATTTACACTCATACCTAGTGTTTGAAAGGTGTACACCACTAGTGAAAACAAACAAGCGAGGGAAGCTTACTTGTCACTTTTTCCAGACAAAGTAGTCGTAATAACAGGGTTTTATTTACACTTAATTAAGAGTAAGGAATTATAGTCTGGAACACCGTTGAGCTCTTCTTTCACTTTAATGACTTGAGAGAAAAAAAAAAGAGAGCCACTTCAGCGACTAGCAGCTCTGGCTTCTCATCTCTCTCCGCAGCTCTTGTGCCAGCCTGTAAAGCTGTGTAACAACCAGCCTGCGAGTGATACTGTATCTGTTTCCTCAGTACACTTAAGTCAACAGAGCTGATTCATTCAGAGCAGGGTGGTTTCGTTCGCCGCTGTCAGTAAGCTTCTGATGGCAGCCGTCGCACTTCTAATTGTGCTAACCGTGCAAATGTCATGATGGGTCACGTAGATGAGTGGAGCACATCTGTGGGAGGGATTGAACTGTTATAATTATGTCACTCTGCATTATTAATGCAGACTTTGGGAAAGCGTTTACTTTTCCTTCGCACCATCCGTCGCTGGCTCTAGCACAGCTGAAACGTATGATGTAAGAAGTGCATTTCTAGAGACACAACATTATTGATTAGTCGGTGCTGTTTTAATAATGTGTGTAGCTGGGGGGTGATGTGCGGTTAATATTTGAAGTGGACAGATGCGGCCATTTCATAATATTTACTGAATCTTTTTGTGTGTATCGCTCTGCACCTGTGTAATATCCTGTGGAGGGTTTGTTTTATGTAGCCATGTGAAGCATCTGAAAACCCCTGAAAACCTAAAATAGTATCCTTGCTTCTTTTAAAAAAACATCTTATTGCCCACAAACCTTTGAACAGTGGTGTATTATACGAATATTTATTTACTTACTATGTTTATTTATGTATTTATTTATTATTATTATTTTAAAGCAGTGAAGCATTTTTTTGTTAAGATATAATCAAATATTTTAATTAAGTTATATGATGCAATAAAAATGCAAAAAAAAGCATATGTGTGTATATATATATATATATATATATATAATATATATTTGTAAAGAAAATAAATCATATTATAAAGTGGACTCTAATCAGGTCATTCGGCCCCCTTATGACAAGGCAAAGTTAGTTCAGATTGTAAAACGCCATTGAGTTTGCCTAACCTCAAAAAATCGAATTATATTTATTTATAAATATATGAATGATTTATTATTATGTCCAAATATTTCTTGTATTTTTAATATGAGCATTCTTCTTCATTCATTACACATTTAAATGACTAATTTACCAGTAACGCTTTACAGTAAGGTTCATTAGTTAACATGAACTAATAATGAACAATCATTCTAAAGCGTAGTAATCGTATGCGAATTTCAGCATTTGCTAACGCAATATTAAAATCACAAGTTGTGTTTGTTAACATTAGTTAATGCACTGTGAACCAACATGAACTAACAATAAATGGGTGTATTTTTATTAACTAATGTTGACAAAGATGAATAAATACTGTAATCAATGTATTGCTCATTGTTTGTTCATGTTAGTTAATGCATTAACTAATGTTAGCAAATGACACTTTATTGTAAAGTGTGACAGATATACCTTTTGTCTCTTCTGCTGTGCCTCTTGCTTCATCTTTTTTTGTAGAAACCGTATGCATGTCAGCTCCCAGGTTGCACCAAACGTTACACCGACCCCAGCTCATTGCGCAAGCATGTCAAGGTCCACTCCAGTAAAGCCCTGCAGGCCCAGGACAAGGTAACAATTTCAAGTGTTTGTTAGTTTTGTATCAAGAGACTCTTACAACAACCAACAGCCTTGTTCGATCATTTAATAACCTAAAACAAAAATACATGCACATGCAACTAATTAGATGATCTTAATGACCTGATAAATGAAGTCACATCGTTTAATGCATTAACTTTATCAGTAATTGTCATCCCAGAGATCTTTGATGAAAAGGCCTATTGTTTTATGGGCTGTTCCTGCTTTCCAAACAAAGGAGAATGAAGGAGATCTTTGTGTATTCCCATGGCTTTGGCCTTCTAAGCAAGAACACATGTGTTCCCGTAATACAGTTAATAAGCAGTGCAGCGCTTTTCCTCAAGAGGCCAGATGTGACATGCAAATAGCAAACATGCTCAGCAGCTCCACTGAATGCTCAAATGAATCAACAACAGAAAGTTGTTTCAGCCTCAGTAAGTTTTTGCTGCTCTCACAGTCAGGCGGTACATCCTTGTGGTAAGGCAAAATGCTGTAAATGTGCCACATTGGAACATTTCTTTTAGTTGAGTTTCACAGATTTTATCAGTTTTTGCACTCCATTTATTGTTTTTGACTTGAGTTGGACCAATCCATCTGTCACAGATCATAGTTCAAATTACCCGATTTTGATGTCTAGTTATTATGTTATTGTGAGTCTGCTTTATCACAGTATCAGTGCTGTAGATTTCATGCATATGTTTTGTGCACAGGTCCAGCTAAACAAAAAGGTGGAGCAGGAAGTTGTGGATGTGTGCCTTGGCTTGCAGCATCTCCATGGCTCTGCTCCTTCAATACAGAGTCCAGACCAAAGGTGTCCTGCCTCCCTCAGTGAGATTCATCAGGGCGGTTTTACTGGTAGGTGTATTCCCAAAACTTAGGGTCTATTTTGAGTGGGGCTTTTGACTTTGGAAGGCATGATACATTTTGCCTGCTGTAAAACTGAAAAGAGTGCCGGTTAGAAAAGACCTGCATGTAGTGTTTTTGATGATGGTCCTGGCATCCTCTTGACTTTTTTTTGTCAGGAAGACTCCAGCATTGGACATTCATGGTGGTCTTTTAGTTTGTGGAGCACATATATTTTGTGGAAGGCCTTATGTTTTGTTTGAAAAAGAATTGGCACATTTAAAATTAAGACGTGGGATGTAATCGTTTTATTTTGTGCCAAAATTCTAAGTTTGAGCATTGCTGTGAAACACAGAACTTTAAGAACTTTTACAATTTAAAATATCCAACATTTGACAAATTTTTTGTGTAGTTGTAATTTTGCTGTTTGAATATTCACAGAAATTATCATTTTCATATTTAAAAAATGTAAACCCTCCACAAAACACACACACACACACACACATATATATATATATATATATATATATATATATACACACACACACACACACACACACA
>JAUCMU010000042.1:9492366-9529864 GCA_032275025.1 Enteromius treurensis | reverse complement strand
ACACACACACACACACACACACATATATATATATATATATATATATATATATACACACACACACACACACACACACACACACATATATGCAAATTAAATATTTTTGTAATGTATTTGTAGCTCAGCATAAAATTAAACATAATTTTAGTATAATAGTAAAATATGTAGTACATTAAAATAACTGTAAATTAACATTAAAATGTAAATTATTGATTAATAATCCTTGATAGTATGTATTTCATTATGTACACTACTCTTTAAAAGTATTATATTTTGGAATATTAAAAAAAATTAAAATCTTACGCTTGTGCAGTTTGCATTTATTTGCATCAAAATGCTGGGGAAAAAAATGAAACCATTTAAAAAAAAAGATTAAATGTTTTTTTTTGTTGAATAAATAATTTTATTTAGAAAGGAAATCTTTTATTATTAAAAATCTTTTTCAATTTAACATTATAATGCTTTTACTGGATTTTGTTCTCTTTAATACATTTTTCTTACTAATTTTATCTAAAAGAAAAAAAAAATATATATATATATTATTTATTTATTTATTTTTCTTTGTACTACAATTTATTTTTTATTCTACTAAAATTATGTTTAGTTTTATGCTAAGCTACAAATACATTTACAAAAATATTTAATTTGCATATTTATATATATATATTTTTTTTTTTTTTTTTTGTGGAGGGTTTACATTTTGTAAATATGAAAATTATAATTATATGTATTACATCATATTATATATTATATTATATATTATATTAATTATATTATATTTGTTGAAATAAACATTTTTAAATAAATAAATAAAAACATAACGCTAACCCCAAAGTTGTGTAAAGAAACTCAATGGTAGTGAAAGATGGCATTGTATAACCCTGCACACAAGCAGTCTGTAAAATTCCAGCCACTATCCATTTTTAACCAGTGCACAGAAAAAAAAAGTTTATATGTGCATGCCATTTAGCATTACAGATGTGTCCAGGGGAGAATGTGCTTAGACCAGTGAGCCCCGTCCACTCCCTTCCTCGTTTCCCTATACCCATCATTTACACCACGCACTATTTCTGACATCAGCTGTTCCGACCAGCTGAAAAGAGCAGTGTTTGCACAGTCACTGGGCACCCACTGTGGGCAAGCGGCCACCCCACGCATGTCTCTCACACTCCAGAATCTTTTCCATTCCAGCCGCTTTTCCTTCAGATGCTTGAGACGGAGTCAAGAAGCTGTCAGACAGCGCAGGGCTCGTTTAGTCAACACCTGAAGTGAAAATCCATGAAGGCAGTCTGCACTAATTGCCCTAGACTGCTCGCAGTTTTCTAAGAGATGTGGAAGGCAGACAGAAGCCACAGATATTTCAGTCGTCTGATTCTGACGAATAAGAAAGAAACAACTATGAAGAATATCTATGAGAGATGTTTAACATCTAGCAAACCAAACTAAAAGCATTATTCATTCTTACTTTGATCAATCAGGTTGAAATTAAACAGAAATGTTATGACATTCAGTTCTTGTTCGGTTTAAAAAATTTAAAAGCACATTAATAGCTTATTTGGCTTGTTTCATCTCTAAAATCCCTAAGTAAACTGCCACAAATTAAAAAAAAATATCGAAGTCTAAAATTAAGTGCATAGCATTGCTTAGATAACTTGATCTTAGATTAGTACCATTCAAAAGTTTGAGGCCTGTACATTTTTATATATGTTTTGGAAAGAAATCTTTTATTGAGGCTTTACCTGGAGGATTTATCTGATTTAAAATAACAGGAATATTGTGAATATATTATTCTAATACCATTTGTTGTTTTTCTATTTGAATATATTTTTAAATGTAATTCATTCTGGTGATAGTAAAGCAAATTTTTTCCAGTCTTGTTCTTTTGGTAACAATTTACATGAAGATCCCATTAGGTAGCTTTAGTTAATACGTTAAAGGAGTAGTTCACCCAAAAATGTATATTCTTTCATCTTTTACTTACTGAGTAGTTATAAATCTTTATGAACTTTATGAAAGTTATAAAAATACAACTATTCATTGTTAATGTTTGCTTAGGTCCATTAATTAATATTAAATGTATGTATAGTAAAAGTATTTTTCATGTTAACTAATACAACTAGCCTATTTACAACTATACAACTAGTTGTTTGAGTTTATATTGAAATCTTGTACTTGATTGCAAGAGACTTAATCAAAGTGTCCTTTGCTTTACAATTAATTGCATTGCTGTCTAGGAGAAGAAACTGTGATGATGTCATAAACAGATCTCATCTTTGCTGTGGTTTACAGCATACGCAGAAGAGGATGATTCCTGTAGCAGAACCTTATCTCTGGAGCATCCCAGCAGACACTGCAGCAGCATCAGCCTCCACGACCATCTGCACAACAACAAGCTCAATCAGCCGAGGTGAGGAGCAGCCTTCTGTCAGTGCAAGCATCACAATATATGACCAGGAACATCAAAATACTGTATAGGGCTTTTCACACCGCACCTAACCCCAGGCAATGATGAGGAGGTTACTTGTTTTTATTATTTTTGTAGATATCTTTTAGGTTACTTTTTTTCTAACCTACACTGCCCTCCTAGAAAAGTGGTTTTATATACAATATTGGCATGAATCCTTTTTAATTTGTGATACAAAACACAATTTTTTATATAAACAGTTTATACATAGAAAATACTTACATTTTCGATGAATCAAAACATCCACCATTAGCAGCTATTACAGCTCATAATCTGGTCATCTGATCTGTCAGTTTATTCAAACATTGACTTGATATACTACGCCAAGCCTCCTGAAGGATTAATCAAAGATGGTTCATATTAGTTGGACACTTCTTACGGACATCAGGGTCCAGTTCTTCCCATAGTAGCTCAAATTTGACACATATGTATTGCCATTATTATGTAATCAAAATGTAAATGATTATTGCTGGTCTTTAATGATAATGTCAAGTTAATTTATTCAATTATTACAGTATTTGCATATGATTGCACATCATGTTAAATGATGTGGTCTCCATGCTTAGCAACAGACATCCCATTGCATGCCTGATATTCACATGATTTGGACAGTCATGGAGACAAAGTGTGTATAAACAGACGTTTCAGCATTTGAGGGGCAAAAAAAGTCAGCTGGGAACCGCATCAGCTAAAGAAGAGACTTATTATTATTAAGAAGAGATTTATTCCTGCCTTGAATGAAACTTGTTGGCTTGTTAAGCTTAATTGTTAACCCCAAGTATAGTTTGAAACATCGAGTAAGGATGTATAATCTGTACCGTTAATTTCCCACTGCTTTTGTGAGAAAAGTGATGCCTGTGTAGAATTAGTTCACCCAAAAATGAAAATCACTGTCATTATGTACTCACCTTCATGTCGTTCCGATCCGTAAGACTTTAGTTCATCTTTGGAACACAATTTAAGACATTTTTGAAGATATCCAAGAGACCCTCTCATAGATGACAATGAGACTGGTACCCTCCGTCATTCTTCACAGGGAGTACCAGAATGAAGCACAGATAATCTCAATAATGGCAGAAGATGTGATTTAAAGGAGAAGAATTGAATTAAGGCATTCTTTTTGTTTTCTTTGTGCACAATAAATATTCTCACAGCTTTCTTTAATTACAGTTGAACCACTGATGTCACATGGACTGTTTTAACAGATGTCCCTGCTATATTTCTGGGCCTGGGAACGTTTCAGTTGCAGTCCTGTCTATGCAGGGTCAGAGAGCTCTTCATCAAAAATATCTTACTTTGTGTTCTGAAGATAAACGAAGGTCTTATGGGATTGGAATGACATGAGGGTGTCTAATTAATGACAGATTTTTCATTTTTGGGTGGACTATCCCTTTATGTGCACTGTTTTGTATTGGGATGGTAGTGAACATTAGTTTCATATGATTCTCAAACCGACCAGATATAGAATGTCACGTAATATACATTTTAGCAAGCATACAGTATGGAAACATCTAGTTTCCTTCTCTGATACATATGGGAGCAATTTTATGTCAGCCTAATTGGCTATTTGTCACTGACAGAAGGACTCCATCTGCGGTGCATATATGTGCGTCAACCACAGCAGTTAGCAACATGTGCTTATGATGTGAAACATTAAAACAGCACAGCCCATGCGATGGGAGCAAATCATCCCTGCCCTGAGAACGAAGACATTATGAGTGTGGCAACACGTGTTTCTTCAGTAGAAAAATGTATTATTATGCATTTGCATGGGTCTTTTTTACAGCGCACAGTTAACCTATAACCCAGTGTGACTGTTTTGCTGTCACGCAAATGTGTGCCGATTTGATCTGATCTGGATGTCTGGCATTAAGATGTTTGTACAATGCCATATGGACAATTCAGAGATCCTAGGGATTTATTTTGCAGTTGCGGTGACTGTTGTGGTCACTAAAATTCAGTTCTTAGGAATAGCTGTAATGATTATTCTCATTATTTCATTTTTTTTATTGCCGTTGTTAAAGACGCGCATTGTTAAGCTGTCACTCACCAAAACAGGCAATGTTTGTTTCTGAAAGTTTGCTTATCCAGACGCGTCCGGAAAAGAAACACATGCCATGACTCACTTTGAGTAAACAACAATTACTCTTGAGGTGATGTGACACAAAAAACGGCACAGCAAGCTCCGTGGCTGTAAACAGGAAATGTGTTTTTATCAAATAACAAAACATATCACCAGAACCTACTTAACACGTCACGCACACTCTCGGTTGCCAGCTATCCTACACTTGACTGCGTGACAGAAACACTGAAGGCTTGGGCTCGTGGTCCCACAACAGAAAGCTAGATTTTTTCCCCAAATGGGTTTTAAATTATATGAAACATTTTATAACTAAATTGTCTTTCCTAACTCTTGTCATCAGAACCTGATCACATTGCAACATTTGTTTCATTTGGCAGAAAGTAAGCGTTTAGGAGACTTTGCTTACTGAGAATTGTTGTTATTTCAAAACCCTGTTATGAAATGTGAGGATTTTGAGTGATTTGCGGTTCATTATTTGTGTAAATGTGTGTAAATGCTAATAGAAGTCCTGTTATCAGTTAGTAGCGATTAGAAATTCTTTTACAAAATAATCATTTTATTTAATATTCCTACATTAGAATGCATTAGATATGCCTTTTGGTGATTTTATCATTCATATGCATGCAGTTTTATCACACTAAATAGCATTTTTGTACTTTAAAAAATTCATATACCATATCATATCACCGTTTAAAATGAACAAATGAAAATGTAAGTTATACACCATGCATAAGCTGGGATTTTGCAAGCCTATATGAAAGAAATGTTTATTTATTTAAAATTGTATTTATCTAGGACACATTCAATTGACAGTAAAACATTTACAATGTAACAAAATATTTATATTTCAAAGAAATGCTTTCCTTTTGATCTTTTTATTAGTTAAGGAATCCTGAGAGTTTTTGCAAATATATTAACCAGCACAGCGATTGATAATAATAAGAAAAGTTAATAAGACAGTGGAATAATGGCTGCTACACATTCAGCATCACTGGAATTAATTATAGTTTAAAATACTGTATATTCATAGTAGAAAATGTACTGTATTTTAATCAAATAATATATCTATTTTAAGAAGTAACCCTAAATGTATTATTTTTTAATATTACATCTTAATGTTTCTAAACGTAAAAATGCTTATGCACCATTAAATCTTAAATGTAACCTAAAATCTATAAATGTAAGTTGGTAATATTTTTTTTTCCGCCCAATTCGCTTAGACATTTACCTGCTGTTTTTAAATAAGAATGATGAAGGTGTAATAAGACGGTGCTGTTGTAGCTTCTTTAGTAGTCAAAGCAATGTTTGGTAGTAATAACTTCACCTGTGAGTTTAAAAGGAGGGCTGTTGGATTCATAAAATCGTTTCCGAGATGAAAGTTCCTGCCCTGTAAAGTTGAGTCATTTCATTCACTTGTTTAATGAGCTCCTCAAACATGACAGGATACCTTACCCAAACGTCTTTAAGCAGCTCTTTCAGTGCAGTGTTCTGGCTGAAAATAACATACTGTCCACCAAGAGGAAGATCAGTGTGATGGGTAAGTTGGAATTTTTTAAATGCTGCATGAAAGATTCCTCTCATTCCAGCCTAAGGGTGCTCTCGGGCAGCTGGCTGCGATTAGTGTGCATAGAGAGGCTCGCTGTAAAAATATGAAGAGTGGAGCTGTTTTCTGAGTTTTGTGCTGACAGCCGGTCTATTGGGATACAGCCCTCTGCTCCACACACACACGGCAGCGCTGCAGGGCTCACACACACACAGCAGTTATCTGCCTCACTTATACTGCGAAGGCTTGTGATAGGACACAGCACTACCAGTCACAAAGTGAATTTTGTGTTCGTTTCGGCAGTTTAAAAAATGTATAATATGGGTCAGTGGGAGTTACATTCAAAACAAAGTAAAATGTATGTTCAGAAACATCCCATCCCAACAGCTTAGTATAAAGAACTAATGTGTTTTCCCTGAACATAACATTGTCTCTGTCCTGTACACATATAGACAACAATATCAAAATCATTTAAAACAAAAAGCGGTAAAATAATCAATTAGATAGATAAAACATAAAAAAGGAAAATAAAAATAAAATGTAACCAAATCACCTAAAATAAAAAAAATTAAAGATTGCAAAATATAAACAATGACATAAACAAAATAGCATTATAATGTAATGAAATGCAATAAAACAAAATTAAATAATATTACCTTAATAATTAATACACGTAACTGGACAGTTCTTTTTTTACGGTGTCCCTAATACAACGTAATTAACTAGTAAGTACTTAGTAGTAGCTGTTGTACTTACATAAAACAAAATGTACTTACCATGTAACTAAGTTATGGAACAGCTTGTACTTCCAGTGTTTAATTTTGTTAGATGTAACAGACTGCTACTGTTTGAGTCTGTCACACAGCTTACGTAACCAAAAGATTGTCACATATGTGTTGCAGACTTTATGCAACATCATTAGAAATTCAAGAACACAGAAAATAGCAACTTAAAGTGTATCAAGATTGCATGCCTTATCTAGCTGCACCTTAGTACATTTAACCCATTAGTACACAGCTTAAACACCTTTCTAATTAAAATAAATAAATAAATGACAGAATATTACAGGCATAAGCTACTTAATTACAAGTTGTTTCATAACTTAGTTATGTAATGACTACATTTTATTTCATGTAAGTACAATGGCTACTACTAAGTACCTAATTAGTTAATTACTCTGTATTATGACACCTTAAAATGGAAAATAGAAACCCCTGGGATGTAGCTCTGTTTAAACATATTGACAAAAGCATCTCCATTGCCGATGAATAACACAAATATGCTGAACACCCCCGGGCCTCCATGTAAGGGACCACATCATTTAAATGAACACTGTGCTCTACATAAATTGCATCATGATGCTTCATGGCTAGCTGGGAGTCTCTGAGGTAATTCTCTAAATAAATACAAATAAATGGTTGTAAAAAGTAATAAAATTAATAAATTGGAGATAGATTTAATAATATACATATTTAATCCATAAATACTGAAACATCTGATTCAATTCATGGAACCTTTTAACATCCTGTAAGTAAATAAATAAATAAACCGCTTTATAAACTGTTGCAGAGCATTAAGGGCCATTAAATAAATCATTTAAGGGAAGTGCAGTCTGTGCATGATTATGGATACGAATGCATGAATTTAAAAGCAACTGCTGGGTTATTTCAGACTTTCTCCACTGGTTTGTGGAATCAGCCTGGTCAGTGGTACCAGTGAGGTCCAGTCGGTCTCGGACAAACACAGCTCCTTCCCAAACCCACATCAAAAACTCAACCAGATGTTTCATGAAGTACCAATAAATCACCACGGTAAGAAAGCTATTCTCTATTACCTTCATTAATGTTAAAAAAAATAGAGCAGGGCATACTTCACTCTGCTGCTTTATACTCCCAATATTTCCACAAACTGACAACTTGTTGGCACTAATGCTGGAATATGCATTAACTTCACAAAACGCAGCAGCGTTAGTCAGCAAAGTAAGTCTGGGACAAATACCTCCTTCAACTGATTTTACAGCCTGTTTCAGGAAGGCCTTCATTTACGGGAACACAGAGCATTTCATGAAGAGGCTCATTGTTGCTGTTAAAAATTTATAGCTGCATTTGCTTGTTTCCCATTGTCTGCGTGGTTCGTTTATAATAACAAGTGGTAATGATTTAAATCTGGCTCTGTTAAAACAGTGTTCGACGACAGCTCGAAAACCACTAAATTAGATCATTTAATCAGATCCATGTGCATGTTAACTGGGTCTAAGCTGGAAAAATAGATGATTAGACTCGTTTGTTAACAAAATGTGATTTTTTTTGGATGCTCCATAAATCCTTTAATTAAATATTGATTTAATTTTGAAAATAAATTTTTTATTGGGGGACTATAAACTAATATGAAGTATCAAACAGGGATAAAATGTTTTTAGCTAATTCTGTCCTCTCTGTATCTAGTTTTTCAGGGCACTTTTAATCGAGATCAGCAGATTTCCAGCAGTGGAGGAGATGATCTGCATAATTTCGACCAAAGTGGATTTCCATTTACGTGTATGCACTCTTCTGGTAAGTGTCAGCGTATGTCTGTCAGCTCTTTGCCTCTATCCCTGGTTCAGTTCTGCCACCCCTCTCTCTTTGTTAGCAGGCTACAGCCTGTCCCAGGACATACAGTCGGTGAGTGGGAATCGCCTCCCTCCCTGTCCTGTTCCAGTTGGGATCTATGATCGCTGCCTGAGTCAGATCTGCTCTCTGTAGATGTGAGAGACACCTTCGGTCTGTTGCAGCTGAGATGAAAAGCTGCAGCGCAGGAACGATGTGAAAGTATGGGCCTTTGAGGAAGTGCAGCTCTGAATAAAGAGAACTGTTTGAAGCAACGTCCTCTGAAAGGTTCCTCGAGTAGCGGAACTAATCCGATCGGGCACTGATGATGATATTGATGATGCAGCCTTATGTTTTGATGTTAAATAGACACTGTGATTTTCTCTTGGAGTGTGCACAGAGAACGTTAAGGAGAGATGCTGTTTACATTGAGTTAACATGAAACGTCTTTTTTGTTGTATTTTTTATGCATTATATTCTATCTCTTATGCGACCCTGAACCACAAAAGCAGTCATAAGCACTTTTTGTTTTTTTAATATGTAATGTAAAAGCTGAGTAAATAATCTTTCCATTGATGCATAGTTTATTAGGATAGAACAACTATTTGACAATCTGCACAAAATCTGAATATTCACATAATTGTCTTTAAAGTTGTCCCAATTAAGTTATTTGCAATTGCTTTAGGATATTGCTGCAAATATATCTTTAGCTACTAAAGACTGGTTTTGTGGTCCAGAATCGCGTAAATGTGATGTCAGTATCACATCATATGATGTACCATTTTGCCTTCTTTCTCAATTAAATTAGAGAAAATCTAAGAAAAAAAGAGCATCCCACTCTATCTGTCTGTCTGTCTGTCTGTGTGTGTGTGTTTTCAGGTGTTTGACCTTGAAATGCTCGTCTGCAGGCTAAAAGGAACTACTTGAAGAATGCTGCCATCTTGTGGTTCAGCCGAATATACCGCCTTAAAAGTGTGTCCTTTTTTGTCTAATCCAACGATAGTTTAGGGTTACTTTTGATTCTGAAAAGCACTACAAGTGAATATGTGCCTACATACATTTCAGATGAAATAGGATGAAGTATTTACTGGAACAGATCAGGAGGAAGTCGAATATTCTCCAAAAAAACTTAGGAGCACTATGAAAGATTTCAGATATTTTAAAAATAATGAAAAAGCGAGATCTTGCTTTAAAAACTGCAAATAGATGAAAGTTAAGTCATGATAGACAACATTTCACTATGTTACAGAATGAGGTGGTAAAGACTGAGAAAAGCAAAGGCTGATTTTTTCCTCAGAATAATTGAAGAAGCAAGAGGTAACTCTAAAACAATATGGAATCAGTTGAACTGTTTATTAGGTGATAAAACAAAAGGTCATCACTTGAATTGATGGTAAATGGGAAACTGACTAACAATCCAACTGAAGCACTTAATAATTACTTTGTGGACCCGGTAGCCTCAATTGCACAGTGTTTCTCCCCCAATTATCCAGACGTTTGTCAATTAAATAAGTGGAACAAGCCCTTACTCTAAGGTTAGTTTCTGAATTAGACATTAAAAGAATAATTACATCTCTTAAACCATCCAGAGCAATGGATACATTTGGTATGGATGTGATCATGTTTAAAGAGCTAAGTGAGAAGAAAAGATTGCAGAGAAATTGATAGCTACACAAATCGCAAATTATTTAAATAATAGTTATCTTGCTTTACATCCATTGCAGTTTGACTTTAGAGCAAGCTATTCAACTGAGATGGCAAATTGCTAGTTCAATGAAATAGTCAAGTCTCTATTAGATAATGGTGGGGTCGTAGGGCTGTGTTTCTTGACCTCAGAAAGGCCTTTGACACTGTAAATCACAAAATGTCTAAATTAGCAGGTTTTAATTTCTCCCCACAAACTTTAAAATGTATAGAATCATACCTGGCAGGTCGCACACAGTGTGTTAGTATACAGAATTACAAAACTGCCCCTTTAGGTATATCCACTGGTGTTCCACAAGGATCTGTTTTGGGTCCTTTTCACGTTGTATATCAATGAACTTCCATCCGTTTGACCTAACAATAATATTTAAATGTATGCAGATGACACTGTTATATGTTTTATACATTAACTGTTTTATACATGGTAATATTTTATCAGAATCCCTGGTTCATGTCACAGCTTGGCTAGAACAATGCTGTTTACACTTACACATCTCTAAAACAGTGTGTGTGTTCTTTTCTAAAAATAATAGTTTAAGTGTTGTACCAGATGTATTTGTATCAGGGGAAAGATTACACGTTGCATCTGAGTAAAAGTCCTTTGGTGTTCTGATTGATTCAAAACTTTCATCTAAGCCACAGGTTAAAAAGGTTTGTAATTGGGTCAGATTCAGTCTAGCAAATTTGAGATTTATACGTGACTATATGTCATCTGAGGCCGCTCCAATGTATGTTCATTCTGTGATTATTTCTTACTCATTGTTTAATCACTTGGTTGCGTGTTAGTATAACTACTTTGAAACCACAAAAAATTCCTGAAAAGGAATTAGTTTCATCATTGTTCATTCTTAAAGAAATACAATCTGCTAAGCTGGGATAATTTGATCAAATATGTACATATTTGTCTACTGTTTAAGACTATATATAACCCGACTTCACCACTAAAACAGTGGGGAAACTGCTCACCGAACCACAAGGGATGGGGGAAAAGGGGACTGTATTATTCCTCTCAAAAGATGTAAAGTCTGTGTTTTCAGTGAATGCTGCTAGAGAATGGAACTCCATCCCACCAACAATTAGAAGATTACATACTTTTTTTTTTTTTTTTCAGTTTCATGTTAAAAATTGGTTATTGACAAGTCAACACAGTCGACTTTAGCACTGTATTCTTGACAGCAGACCTTGTACTGCTTACTCTTGGCTGTGTTGTCCTCTCTTGCTGCCATCGTTCTCGCTCTTTCTCCTTGTCTCTTTGTTTGTTTTTTTTGTTTGTTTTTATATATATATATATATATATATATATATATATATTATATGTGTGTGTGTGTGTGTGTGTGTGTGTGTGTGTGTGTGTGTATATATATATATATATTTATATATATATATAAAATGTGTGTGTGTATATATATATATTATGTGTGTATTTGTGTTATGATGCTTTGTCTCTATTTTTCGGGTGACCTTGTAATTCTGTCAAGGCCTTGTTTGGCTAATTCTTGCACATTTTACAGTTGTCGATGTGCATTGCCCCTGTAAAAAATAAACTAAACAAAAACTAAAAGTGTCGTGAACAAGTTGTTAAAGTTCGCTTTTGAAGATACGTTAATAATATGCAAAAATGTAGGCTCTTTGCGATTTTGAAATCAAGTAAAATGACAATTTACACAGGCTAGTAGCCTGTCTTTAGCAGTTTAGTGGGCTTTTATCTAACTTTTGGATTAACGTAAACTTTGTTTAAAAATGCTGTTGAAATTAACATTTTATATAGTTATATGTAAAATAAATATACTGTTTTAGGGCTCTCCCTTTTCTAACACACAAGCCATTGTGGGGTTCAGACCCCACAGTAGGGTAAATGGTTGAGGTCAGCCTTGACAGGTAAGTTTCTTTCCATCGATGTATTTCCCTCTGCATCACACACACAGGAAGCAGAATTTCCACATTCCAGCCGGTGTTGTGTTGATCAGGACACACCCAGCACTCACAGTACAGTAGAGAGCGATGGGACTGCTGCTCTAAGCGCTTTGTGTTGCGGCGATTGAATGAATGACAGCTCCACCAACATCTCACAATAATGACACGTGAAGGTAAGCGGCACTTTTAACACTTTACAGTTCCTCCGGTACGACCGCAACCGTTGTACCAATGTTATTAAACTTACATTTCCTTTAGTAAAATAAAAATACACGAAGAGGTGTTCTTAAGTCTTATGAATAATAAATGTCTTGGCCGTTTCTACTTTGCGGTCAGAATCGGCTTGTTATTCGTATTGATTTTACTGTTGTTAAGCAGACGCATTGTGAAGTTGCGCTCAAGTAAAATAAAAGATCCGCTATCTGAGAGGAAACTGCTGGAACTGGGTGTAACAGAGCACATTGTTCTGCCGTGAGATCATGTAGGATGGGTTTGATCATACCCATCGCTTTAAACCATTAGAACAACTTTATTTAGTATGCATATCATATAACATGCCCCCCTTTCTTTACTCTGTTGTTGGAACAAGCCTTGCTCCAAGTACCTTTAACCTCAAAGAATTGATCTTCTTAGGCTGTGGATAACTCAATCAGCCAAAAATCACTGTCACGCTTAAATAAAACAGCAAAATTATTCCCCATATCTCATTTTTGTGGACCCAAAATAGTTTC
The DNA here is from genome assembly GCA_032275025.1 of Enteromius treurensis. Classification (NCBI taxonomy): domain Eukaryota; kingdom Metazoa; phylum Chordata; class Actinopteri; order Cypriniformes; family Cyprinidae; genus Enteromius; species Enteromius treurensis. The sequence continues at coordinate 9,516,840 of JAUCMU010000042.1, read as the reverse complement.
TCTTGTTGGTGACTCTTAATTTCAGTGACATCTCCAAGCGATGCATGGTTGAATCCCCCAGCTCTCCTCTCCTCACAAAGGCCGGAATTGTTTTATTAAGATTTTGTTGACAAAAAAAAAAGTACACAGTCATAGCCGAAAGGATCTAGCTGTTTGTTTGGGTCACGGTTTCTCTAATGATCCCGTTTAGACTTTACAGGATAGAAAATAAAAGGTGATGAAAAAATTGTTGCACATGTAAGAGAGATTAAAATTGTGATTGTTTTGTTATGGCTTGTTTGCTGTGCTTAAGCCAATATTGTTTCTCACCAATGATACCTATTGCTTAAAAATTAAAATTTAGAGCGCGTTATGAAGGACTTAGGTGTGGACAAAACAGTGATACTCCATTACCTATCATTACATGGTTCATTTGTGTTAGTTGTTTCACTGTATTAGATTTACGATGTTCGTCACTGGTGCAGATGACACAGCCTTTTAATTTTAGTGACACAGAGAAATCTGTAGACCGGTGTTGGGTAAACAGATAACAGGTGATGATATCTGAACTAAAAAGTGTGTTTCAGCGGTATTGAATGCTAGGCTGGATTGGCCTGGTTCCTCACCCCTCGTTCCTGATGTGGATAGTCTGTGTTGTCAGGGGGTGTGCACATTCCACTCCCATTGTTTACATCAGGAAAGTCTGATGCCAGGCCTATACTTGCGGGGGAATGAAAACATGCAGTCCTCTGCACAATAGGGCAGAAAAGATATCAGAGCAAAGTTCTCTTCAAGATAACAGAAGAAGAATTGGCTTTTTTTGTGAAACTAATCACACAAAACAGTCCGAAAGTATCATTTGTACTAATAAAAGTGGAACGTAATCAATCGTTCGGAAGTTATATTGCTGCGGCCGCTGTCACTTATCGGTGCATACATTTATGTTTTCATAGCTTCAGAAATTGCAGCAAACAGCAAAGCACTTATTGTTACCCGGCCGTCAAAGGATGTGAGTGATAGCCTGTATTTGTTCAGTTCCCAACCAACCGTGAGCTGCATGGTTGCCAGATAAGATGTTTCTCTGTAAAGTGTGGACTCCTGATCCCCGACTTACCTCATCGCCATGCCAACTCCCACACTGATGACAACAGTGCCGAAGCCCCAGCCATGCTGTTGCTATGTTGCTCGACCTGAGCGAGCAGATCCCTGGAGGTCAAACTAGAACATAACAGAAAGAGAGAGAGGATGTAATAAGAGTGCATGTGATGTTACACTCTCAAGGTGTAAAATCAGATCGCATGAAATCTAAAGTCATTAAAGCATTTTTTTTAGAGGGCCGACTTGTCAGCATCTCTTATCATTCAAGTGTTATTGACTGTATCAATATAATTGACAACCTTTTGAGCACTTCTTAACATTTCAACATTTTTGTAACATATATGAATATTATATTGTATATTTACAAGATAACGGAGATCACCTATTTCTTTATATATGTAGACTTTAAAATAACTTCAATTTAACAAATTAGATATTATTAGTTATATTTATGTATTAAATTATATATTACATATATTATGTAGTTTAATTAATATTTAAAAATATTATTTTATAAATTTACAAAAAATGTCTTTATATTACAATAATATATATATATAAAAAATAGCTGTCCCACTGCAAAAAAAAAAAAAAAATTAAAAAAAAAAAATTAAAAAAGAAAATAAAATAACAGTATTCTTACTGAATTGAACCAGGATTTCACATACAATGTTATAATGTCAAATTATTTAAATGCACTAATTAAAGATGGCACAAATAATTATGCAATAAAAACTTATTAGTTCAGTATTTATGATGATTTGTAAATACTAGTACAGCTCCAAAACTGTGTTTTACTAAATAGATTTTCAGTTTTTTGTTGTTGTTTTTTCCAGTTTCATGAGTGTTTGGTCATTTGGATTGTTGCCACTCATGATCATGCCACACTTGAAAAGTTTGAATATCTAAGTGTGTATCTCTAATCCGTTTTCCTGTTTGTTGTTACAGCCCTGTTTTTGTTACAGGTCTTTTCATGCTGGTTTTGGATTCTCCAAATGCTGCATGTGACTGAAGGAAGCGCGAAGGAATGTGACTGTCCATCTGCCAGCGTTTTGTCTCACTTTCCATCTAAGGTACCCAGTGACACTTGCTGCTTGAACTACTCAGGATCCACATTCAACCATGTTCCCTGGGTGGCTTTTTTGTCACATAAACAGCTGCAGGTTTTGGACCTGAGTAACTGTAATATCAGTCACATTGATTCCAGTGAAGCTGGTGATGCTGTCAGTTCACTGAGGGAGCTGTATCTTGGCCAGAACAGGCTGACATCTCTGCCAGCTGACCTCCTAGCTAAAGCCTATAGTTTGGAAGTGCTTGATCTGGAATTGAATCATCTGAAACATCTGCCCGAGCAGTTTCTGAGGAGCTCGGACAAACTGCGAGAGTTGATCCTGGGATGGAACCAGCTGAGCGCTCTGCCTCATTCAGCGCTAAAGACTTCACTAGAGCGTCTGGAGCTCATAGGAAACCCCTGGGCCTGCACATGCTCACTGTTGGAGGGCCTTCAAGGTGGTCCACACATCAACTCCAGTAGCTTTCATGATCTCGTTGGTAACTTGACCTGTGCTTCTCCTCAGAATCTCGCCGGACGGACTGTTTGGTCTTTGCAGACCAGTGACGTGTGCCATTTGGCCAACCTGACCGCTCTCTTCATCCTGCTTCCCCTGTTCTTCCTCTTCAGTTTGGTGCTCTGCTGGTGCTGTGGGAGGAAGAAGAAGAGGAAAGACAGCTCCTCGTTCAGCCCGACTCGCAAAAGAGCCAACAACTCCCATTGCAACGGACGGTGGCCGCATGCCAAGCTGCCAACTGGGGAGACAGCAGTGTCTGTAGACGGTGGAAAAGAGGTCATACTGAAGAACCAGCTGATGCTTCAGCCCTCGTCCAATTTGTTGGACAGCACTCGGGATATTTATGAGGAGGTGGAGATCAAACTGGGCTCTGTGGACTCACTGGCCCCTCCGCCCTCCACTTGCTCCACAGAGGGGACCGTGGGAAAGCAGGACCTGGACAATGTGAGTGTGAGCGAAGTGATGAAGGACTCAGCCGATCGGGAGAAGGCGTACCTGACCCAATCCACTGAATACTACAGCCTGGTTCCCGGGATTGAAATCGAAGACTCCGATCATGGAGAGTACGAGAATGTGGACCTCTCGTGACAGTACAGGAAATTCAAGTGACTCAGAGATGCTAGCAAGTACACTGGGAAGTCTGAAGGTGAGGTCGAATCCAGTCGATCCAGTAAGAATAAGCAAAAAAAAAGGGGATCGCAGCTTTGCCTCACTGCTTGTTTTGAAAGTGACTAAATTTTTTTGCACACAAAATGTAGTTGAAATGTGGCTAATGTGATTTCACCTTCAGTAAGAATGTTTCCCCTTTTGTTGCAAATGCACAGCGAGCGTTGCTGTTAAAGGAAGTCACCGCGCCGTGCAAAGCCATTACTTTTGCATACAACGTGAATGAATTACTCTTCTGATAAAGTGTCAAATGGAGCTGTTTGCAGACTCTGTTGCCGAGATAAGCTATCATATAGCTGTCGCCTGGATATTTTCATTATATTGAGATTTTTATATCTTCGTCTTCTACTGTAATTTAGATGAGAAGTTTTGTTATTGTAATATTACTTTGTTTCACATTCAGTTACAGAGTTTAGAGTCAATGTCAAATCTATGTGGTGTCACATACAACTTAAACAGAACCACAATCAAATCTGCTAAAACTTGGATGTATGATGAACTAACATTTCTCACCTACACAGAATTCTGGTGGGTTACTGTTTATGTAACTGATGAAAACAGTGATTATTTAGTCAATTTCTACAGATGGCCTCAGCTGATGTAATCATTGTTTTGGCTTTTTTAATAATTAATGTATTTTTAGCAAGGTAAAAACTTGTATAATCAAATAAACATAAATAGCTATGCTTGTCAAATTAAATGGCTTTTAGATAAGATCAGACAGACCTGGCAAGCAAAATATAACATGAGCAGATTTCAGTGGAAAGCCTAAATAAAACAGGAGAAAAATTAAGATGTTAAAAACTTAAATGAAAATGAGAGATGTTGCCTTGGCATAATGAAATAAAATAGGTTTAAGCTTAAGTACTAAAAATAATAAATAATGAATTAAAACTAAACAGTAATATTACAAAATGACAGAAATAGATGAAAGATGAACTAAAATGTAATTGTAAAAGTAATCAAAATCAAAATGGTAATGAATACTGTAATAGTATGTAAGTGTAATATACACTGTCCATGACTATATGACATAATGACAGAACAAATCTCCAAGGTCAGCAACAAAAAGGTCAGAAAAAGAAAGACACTGAACAAAATGTGCAGTTTTTGTAATCTTGGGTGCATACGCGTTACACTGGACTTTCTGTATGAATTTATTGTGATTTATTTACGTGTGACATCATCAAACAATCCTAAAATTGAGAAAGTATATTTCAATTGTTGTCTTTAAATAAATGCTTTTTCACATAACTGTTGTTTTGTATGTTTTTAACTCTTTCAGCGTTAGTTGATTGGACTACAGGGTCTAATTTCGTTTTTTTAGTGAAAGCATTTCTTGATGACACTCTGTCCTAAGGGACCAAGTATGAAATGAATATAGCCATTCCAGAGTTTTACACCGGCTTTCACAAGATCTGCTTCTGTGCCCCCATCATGCCCCAGCCCTTTCATTAGTGGCTGAAATCACTCAGCAGTAATAGAAAGCTAGCTCTGATTTCCTCCTGTGTGGGAGTTTGTAATTATAGAATTGGGTTACTCCGTCCAGTAAAACCTGCAGCGCCTCACAGGCATCTCTACCTGCCCTGCTGTGGGACAGAGAAGTATATTTTGGGCACTTTACAGTTGTGAAATGTCTATTTTCAAAGCTTGCCTGAACAGACAGAATTAGAACTGAGAATAAAAGTGTGTTATTTTAGAACAATCGAATTATTTGAACCATCACTGCAATTAAGAACATGCCCTAATTTATAGCATATAAATACTTATCAGTGCTTTTGCAGTTTTTGACAAAGACATTCATTTAGTAAAAATAAATAAGTTTTGCTAAAACATAAATGTTCTGTTTCCTCTTCAAGCCCTTTAGAAGGAGATTTTTTTATGATTATCTTTTAGGGGCTATTGATGTGCTTTACATACAATAGATATCTAAAGAAATTGTTATCATGATTAATTCTTACCTGATTGAATTCAGCTGGAAAACAGGATATGTAAACAATGTTTAAAGGGGAAGTCTGGGTTTAAAAAAAGTGATCAAGCTTTTGCTTTATTTAACAAGAAAGGTGTTCAGCTTGTATGAAGTGAAGTGAAGAGATGTGATGGGCCTCCCAAAGTGGAGTAACTCTGTACCTTCTTTAGGTTCTACTGCCCCCTGTAAAATCAGTAGGCCTATAACAGCTGTGTGAGCAAATGATCACTTTCCCTTTGATTAGGTTGTTTGGGATATAAAGCATCGCCGGTTTTAGAAGAACTTGTTTTGGGTGTATTTGTCGATGAGCTGTTCACATGAGAATGCTTTTATAACGGTGACGTAAAAGAGGATTTATAACAGCTGTGTAAATCTGTTTGCCCTTGATATAATTTACACACAGTTTAAGGCATTTCATGAAATTCTGATTTTATAGCATATACTGCATCCAAGAATTCCTAAATCCGTTTTATGCATCACACTCTTAAAAATAACTTTTACTTTTTTTTTTTGGGTGGCATGAGTGAAGAAGCTTTAACATCCATGGAAACTTTTCATTGCACAAAAAGTTTCCCAGATCATTATATTGCTCTTCACACTAAGATAAAAAGTGTTTCTTTTAAGCACTTTTCACTAACCACAATTGGTTATATGGAATCATTGAAAATGTGCAGAATGTACAATCAAGTGCTAACTTCCTAGTCATAAATTCTAACTTTGATTACTGTGGAAAACACACTGCAATCATTCATAATGATGAGACTGACATTGATAATGAACATGTATCAATAAACCGGGTTCCCAAGGCATAAATCACAGGATGGATTGATAGCTCCAAATTAAAGACAAATATATAAGAGCGAAAACAAGAGGTGTGCTTTTTCTATAAAAGAAGACGAGCTTGAAACACTAAGGTAAGAACGACAAAAAAACAAAAAAAAACGATTCTATATGACAAAACGTCTTAATTGTTTGAGTGTTCCTCTAGTATTCCACCATGACGGTCTCTTACACGCTCAAGGTGGCTAACGCTAAGTTTGGAGGCTTCTCAAAGTTACTCTTCCGCTGGAAAGGAAGCATTTACAAGCTTCTACACAGAGAATTCCTGGTCTTCTGTTTACTGTACGGCTTCATCAGTATTCTGTACAGGTATTATGACATTCAAAACATTATTAATCCACATTGTTTACCATTTCACATTCTTTTGGCTGAAGATTGTTATCCAAAGCAAATTATAAGTCAGCAATGTTTTGAGTGCCAAGTCATAAGATGCCACTTTATGTAATGCCAATACAGTTCAAACTACAAGTAGAAAACTACTATTTAGTGTATATATTTAGTAGAAAGTAAAGATATTAAATAACAGTTTGAGCATTGATATGGTCTTGGTCATTAAGAACAGTTGTCCTTCAAAAACTCAATCAATCCATGTTGCATCTTACAGATGTGTCCTCAATAACACACAACAAGAGGTGTTTGAGCGACTTGCACGTCACTGCAACAAGTTTGCTAAACTCATCCCTATGTCATTTGTTCTTGGTGAGCATAAATCTTCTGACCATAGCTACAAGACATTACTAACTCTTTGGGTTTCATTTAGTAAGCTTTACCGATCTGTGGTGCTTGTTAGGTTTCTATGTCACCCAGGCGTTTCAGCGTTGGTGGGGTCAATATACAAGCTTCCCCCTGCCTGATAACTTGATGATGGTCGTGTCTGGGAGCGTCCACGGCACAGATGAAAGAGGTCGTCTGCTGAGGAGAACTCTGATGAGGTACGCAAACCTGTCGTCGGTCCTCATCCTGCGCTCCATCAGCACACGGGTACGCAAGAGATTCCCAGCTCTGGAGGACATCGTGGAGGCAGGTAAGAACTTGTCTGTGAGGAATAAAAGTACTGAAGCTTTATTTTAAACAAATTTGCAATAAAGTGTGGAGCCTTTGCATTGTTTTCTACAGACTAGTCTACTATTGTATACTCCATAATGCTTTTAACGTAAAACTTTCTTCAGAAAGTAGCTTTAACTTGCAGTTCATTAAATGATTCATTAGCTGACATGTTTAATTAAGTTAAGGGTCTGTTAGACTGATTCAGACCCTTTTATTTTCTTTTTAAGTAAAAGAACCAGCCCTTAAGAGTCATTTGTTTGTGACTCTTTCCTCCTCTAGTAAAATCTATTTTTGGTTCACTAAAAAGAACTTTGTTGGAGACATTAACTTGTGGTTTGGAGAACAGGCTCATAAGAGTAATCCCAGCTAATAATTTTGTGAAAACACACATATAATGTTCTCGGTTGGAAATTTTTCTTTGCATAAATCCAAAAAGAAATAAATAAACCAGCCCATATTAGATTGGAGTATATCCCAGAATGCATTTAAAAATGCTCAAAATGGGTTAATTAGGGTAAGGTTCTGTGTTTTTGGTATTTATTTGTGAAGCTGCCAAGACTGGTCATTTTGTGTTTTTAATTCACAAAAAAAAAGAAAAAAAAAAAAAGAAAGAAAGTGGCTGGTAAGAATCTTTTATTTGTGAAGCTGTCAAATCTAGCTGTTGTATGTTTTTGATTCACTAAAGATAATCATTTGAAAGGAAGATCAGACTGCTCTGTTCATGTATGTTTTTGGCAAGGGCAACTCAATAAAAAATAGTTCTTGCCATTAGATTAATAGCAGATTATAGAAAATTGATTTATTTTGTGGAAATGCTGAGCTACTGGTAGACTATACATCTAGCATGTCATTGTCTTATTCAACACCAGGCACTTTATCAGAATTACAATCTGGAAAGCATTTATTTGACGTTTTATTTTTTGCAGGATTCATGACCACAGACGAGCTAAAAAAACTCAACCATCTGTACTCTGACTTCAACAAATACTGGATGCCACTGACATGGTTTGCAAATCTGGCATCACAAGCGAGAATAGAAGGGCGTGTGAAAGATGATATAGCCTTGCGACTGCTCATGGATGTAAGTGTGTTTAAAAACGTCAAGGTGACGCATATGTGCCATAAAAGCACAATAATCCCTTCCTTTCTTCCTCTTTGTCAGGAGCTGAATAACTATAGATCAAAATGCAGCATGCTCTTCCACTACGACTGGATCAGCATTCCCTTGGTGTACACACAGGTGAAGCACATCTGACAGATCTTTCATGGGTGTAGCTCACCGTGTCAACCTCTGCTCATCTCACTTCTGTTTGGATGCAGGTAGTGACCGTGGCTGTGTATTCCTTTTTTATGTTCTGCCTAATTGGGAGGCAGTTTGTAAAACCTGAGAAACCCGATGAAGACAAAATACATCTGGACCTCTATGTCCCCATTTTCACTCTACTGGAGTTCTTCTTTTACGCTGGTTGGTTGAAGGTACGATTGCTAATATGAGAGCATATTTTGTACTACACCAGTGGTTTGATTTCTTTAAAACTAAGGGTACACATGATCTTAAAGGTAGGGGAACTTATTATCAACCCATTTGGAGAAGATGACGATGATTTTGAGACCAACCAACTCATAGATCGCAACATTCAGGTTGGTAAATCAATACACGCGTGAATCAATAAGCACATGTTGGACCATAACCTCTCTTGCCAATGCTTTTAATTTAATCTAGGTTTCCATGCTCGCTGTAGACGACATGCATCAAAATCTTCCTCTCCTTGAGAAGGACAAATACTGGGTGGATAATGGTCTTTCATATCCTTCAGCTACTATGAAGCCTGTCTTCATGGGTTCCACACATGACATGAGGTACTGTAGAACGACAGACTGTAACACCTAACCCTAATTCATAAACACTTAAAATGTGCAAAAATCAAGGGGTCAGAATAATGTTTAGGAAAAAAACAGACACACACACAAATATATATAACATATGTAATGTTTAATCTGTCAACATACTGTAGGCTATATCATTATTCCAGTCATGTGACGGTTAACTTTAACAAACAATCAAAAGTACTGATCAAGTACACAATATATGATTCTCGTTTAACTGCGAATGCTATCTGTAATCAATCACAATTACTTCATGATTTTCTTAATGATGAAACTGATATTCAAAGGTTCATTTACTTATTTTTGTCATTATTGACTTTGGTCTTCTGTTTTTTTTTAGGTTACTTGAGGATGACAACGAGGAATCTTTACCAACCCCCAAGACACAAATGCTAGCCATCAATGTGTGGCCGACTACACACAAAATAAAAAAGCAGAAGAACAAGAGCTTGCAACAATTATGTCTTTGCTGCAGCTCTAAATGTAAGGGCGAGCGCTCAAGGCTTGAACTGCCTTTAAAGAGCAGCATCCCATCACCACCGCAGCAACACGCGACTATTGAATATGTTTGCCCTGATGAACTCTTGGGGTCACCTGATACTACGGGACAAGCAAACCAAGATCCATAAATAAATGCGGAACTATTAATGCAGGTTTTGTATTGCAAGGATCTTTTTTACTGGGATATTTGCTGCAATATTTGAACCTTCATCCCTGCTTACGTGTTTGAAATTGTTTTATTCATTAAAGATACATTTGTTTGTGCGACACCTTTATTTTAAGCTGTCCTTGTCACAGTGTAATTATATTTCAGTACGGAGTAATATTATTGACATACTATACGGCTAGGTTCAGGGTTATTTGCATGTAACTATGCTTAATTTATTGATCTTATATTCTAAGTACATGTAACACGTGCAGCTTAGTGTAAATATACCAAGAACTTTTAATGTTAGGATTTCTCATGTTGTTCTTATATAGCATCTTAAAAAATTGCATCATTTCCACAAAAATACTGAGCTGCAAAATGTAATGTTTCTGAACAAATGATTTCTGAAGGATCATGAGAAGTGAAGAGGAATGATGGCCAGTTATCTCCATCAGGGAATAAATAGTGTTTGATATTATTTCATTACTTAAGGGTAACTAAAGGTAAGCAAACTTGCCCGACCTACCCATTGATTAATGTATACAATTTGAAGCTACTTAAAAGCAACCGCATCTTTACAAAATTAAAGTAGCTGCTGTTTATAATGTAGAAACCGACACCTTATAATGAGGTCATTGATTTATCACACTTATATCAACCACTTCTGTAAACCAAAGATTACAGGTAATCTAGTTATTATCTGAAACTATTGCTTTACTCTCATTTTAAATCCTTAACCTTCCATGTCTTACCATTTAAAATTCTTAAATCATGTAATAACAGCATGAAGACATGTACACAAGTATTGCAGTGACTACTTTATACCGATCATTAAGAGCACAATAGCACTTGTGTTTTTTTTTGGGAGGTTATAACCAGTTAATGCAGAAAAATGCAACTGCTTAACTTTCTCAATCCTCCTTCCAAGAAAATATGCATACGATGGAAATGTGTCATTGCAACACCAGAAACAATTACTGCAAGATGTCAAAGCAGGTCTCTTCTCAGCTAAATCTAAATCAAAAGCTTCTACAAGACAACCTGCGTTACACAAAATGAGAACAGCAGTGACATGCTGAGTTGGGGTATTTTCTTTAATAGTCGTATCAAAGAGCTGTACATTTATTTGCCTTTCTTGGCTTTAATCTTCCTCAGGTAGAACTCCAGTTCTTTGCCCTCAAGAACGTAGCCATCAGCTCTGCCACACTGTCCTGGTTTGGAGGCAATGCAGGCTGAGGGGAAACACAGAACCATAGATTACAACACTTAAACTGAAGGGCTGTTTGGCTGCAGGCAGCTTTTCAGTGGTCATCAGAAATGGTATAACGTCAACACTGTTGTATCAGTAGCAGAACTGGTTAAAGTTTCATCACAAACACACCAAGGTCACTTGGAGACATCAAAAAGCACAACTTACCAAGAAGTTTCCCCTGCAGGAACTGCTCCTCCAACAGAGGACTGATCTTGCCGGTCTTTCTGCGTTTATCAAACTTCTTCTGGACCTTTTTCGACCTCTTCTTGTTCAGGACTTCCTCTTCTTCAGGGGTCTGGTTTAACAACAAATGAGAATTAAGCCATATACGGATTACGGCACATGTTTTTAAGTATTGACAGAGTTTATAAGCTACAAGTCTTCCTCAGAGTCTCAAACTGCATCACTTTCATTCAGTTGCAGAACTGGACAAAATAATCATCAAAGAAAGACCGCTATGAAGACTCAACGATTAAATAAGAGAAAGGTGATTGAACTTACCAGCTTGGCACCCTTCTTCCTGCCAAGAGGAAGAGCGTAGTGAGACTCATACCACTGTCTGTAGGGGTTGCTGTCCACAAGCACAATGCAGTTCTTCACCAGGGTCTTGGTTCTCACCAGCTCATTGTTAGAGGCATTGTAGACCACATCAATGATCCTAGTCTTGCGGGTACAGCCTGAAATAATAAAACCAGCTCTAATGAAACATTCAATAAAAGCTCAGCAAACACATTTAACATTAGAACATGTCTTTCTCAGAGACCTAAATATCCATCAAGCACATTCAGTCGCAGAACTGGCTATGTTATCAAAGAAAGACCTATGAGAAGAGTGAAACATTTATCAGACTTACATTCTGAGCCCCATGAGAAGTTACCCACGTCGAGCCTCAGAGCACGGTATTTCTTGTTTCCACCACGGACTCTTATTGTGTGGATGCGGCGAGGTCCGATCTAAGGAGAGCCATACCAATTAGCTTATATAATGTGCTAAAGATCAATAAAGACGTTTGAGCTTGACTATGTGTCAGTGTAACTATGACGAATCCTAACATTGGAAGGTCAAAATCTTTGACCAAAACGGCCAAACAAGACCAACCTAAGGACGTGTTTTCATCACCCACATTGTTGCAAAGAGACACTAACAACAAAATACACGAAAGTTATATTTAACGTTACCTTGGTGTTTGCGGGAGGACGCCCGAGCTCATATTTCCTTTTCTTGTGGACGGGCTTGCGTTTCCCACCAGTCTTGCGGCGTTTGTGCCAGTTGTCCCTTGAGATACCTTTAGTGTAAGAGATTGAGATGCATTAGAAAGCAGTCTGGATAAAATCAAACCACTCCCTTTCATAACATATTTGAGTGTTCAGTTCTCCAAGGTGTTTATCCGCATGAAAAATCGGATTCCGCAATTGAGATTCATCATACACACTCAAGATTAAAACTACTTCTCCAGATATACGCAACCTCCGTCCATACGACTTTTCCCGTTAAACAACCTAGCTTTAAGGCTAGCGCGAACTGCTATCAAGATTTACATGAGCAAGAAGTTAACCGTTTAGACGTCATTAGCTATAACTCACACGCCTCCACAGATAACAATTTCTGATTAAATTAGCTGTCGAGAAATATGAAGCAAACTATGGTTAACAAATACAAGCCACTCACTATAATTTGTAGCTCATGCTAGCAGCCATGCAGCCGTAGCCATAGTTGACACATGCACCTAACGTTACTAGTCGTTTAGCCTCTCACGCTAACCAGTTTCTTCACTAAATTACACCTCTCAATCACAAAACTTATTCATTTAAAAATAGACCAGGGTTGTGCACATTCAGGAACACAACTTCCAGCCTAAATATATCTTGACGCTGTTGGAGAGAATAGTACCCCATGCGCGCAGCCATCTTGAGCAATGTTTCCAGCCACTTTACCCCAACTCCTCTCGTAAAAACGTTTTTAAATGCATCGAACAGTCCAATTTGCCACGATATCGCTTAAAATCTACCTTTGTGATAAAAGACTGAGTATGATAAATTCAAAGTATCATCGTATAGCGCAGATGAAGACGGATTGTTCCAGCGGCCAGAATCTGAAAGAACGTACCCATTCTCAGGCGCCGGCTAGAAAGAGGGCTCGCAAAGACTCATGGGCGGGTTTCAAGCAATCACTTATCGCGAGAATACCTGGAGAACTCGCGAGAGTAGTTCTTCTGGCTCAGAGGACAAGCGCTTCACTGCCACCACGCGTTTAATAGTTTATAGCGTTACGCTTTTTTAATACATTAATTTTAACCATATTCACGAACCGTATAACCATATTTCAGAAATTAATTCCTATATGGTGTAGTAAATCCTATATACTAGTCCTATTAAGTGTAATCTAAGCTTAGCTTTTGCTAAACTTGCAATTAATAGTAATGAAATGCTTTATTATTTAACTGTTTGTACAAACAACGTGGTAACAACAATTTTTCTTTTTGGAAAAGTAGATTTAGATTCACAAAAGAAAAGGGTCTGGGTTTTTCTTTTAAGTCACATTGTTCTATTATGGCAATGCATTTTATCGCGTTGTTTTGAATAATTTTGAGGGCTTTTGTATAATAAAATACTCATTAAATATATCAAAACTAGGCTTCACTTTGTTACTTAGCTTTGTGTGTTTCTAACATTTGACCAGAAAAACTTAAAAATGAAATCATGGCTGTAACTGTAAGTAAAGAAACATAAAATTACTTTAGAAAACAATCATTCTGAATAGAAATTGTCCTGTGTGGTCTTAGACTTTATTAATTTATACGCTTGAAAGAATTGCAAACCAAGTGTTGATTATAACATATTTATTTTCATACTGTACAGATGTAATTGGCAATAGTGTAGGCATGGTCATGTGCACGGTGCTGAAGGCTACAGTTCATTTATGCCCCCTCCCCAAAAAAGATCAATCCAGATGTGTAAAACTTCGTAAACATGGCAAGATCATGTCACTCCTCCCAAGGGCTCATGTCTGTATCAATGGCCACACAGTTATATGCAGCATAGCGAAGCTTCTCTTCACAAACTTTAGCACTGTGGATTACAAAACGGAGACATGTTAATTAGTAATTATGCATCAGAAAAGACTGCTCACATAAATATTATAGTACGGACCTTGGGTATTTGGGTAGATAAAGGGTGCTGGAACATGTGGAAGATTGAGGAAGTGCATCTGTGGTTTCAGATCTAGACAAAATGCATTTGTTTAGCGTTTATTAAGATCAAATATTACATGCATGTGATCACAGTGCTATTTTCTCCATAACTCACCCTTGTTTGTCTGGGAAGATATAAATTGGAGCAGGAAGACGACTTCTCCCAGTCACAAATCTCAAAAACCTGCTGCGATCCTCTGGTAAAAGTGTACATAAACCAACATGGGAAAATTAAGCATTTCCTTTTTTTGCAAATTACTAGAAATAGTTGTTTCAGGTCCTTACTAACCATTCGTGAAGTTCATCAGGGCTTCCCATAAGTACTGCACTCTGACGTCGGTTTGCTCTAAGTCTTCATAGCGTGCTGATAGAAAGTAAAAAATAATTAAATTAAATTAAATTAGCAAACACTGACATGAAATCCTAGCAAAAAACACTATTTTGGTAATGTGACACTTAAAATTCAATTTAAATAAGGGGCCTAAAGTAAAAAAAGTTAGGAATGACTGTGGTACAGAGCTGTAAAATGTTCATTTTTCATCCACTGTTCGGCTCAGTGCCTTGAAGAATTCATGCTGGGGCAAAGAATATAAATTATTTAATGTTCATGTTAGCTGCTGTTTGACTCACTGAGGCGTTTAAGGGCCTCCACTGTGATCTCTGGGTCTCCACACACTTTCTTCTCCACTTCTTGCCATGTCAGGAGATCAAGCACAGCTTGCGGCACCACTTTCACCAGTCCTGCCTGCATGGCAGCAATCTGCGGTGCAGAAACACAGCACAGAATTTGTTCCGGACTGATCAAAAACAATAAAGTATATGGCGAGAATAAAAATTGATCCCAATTATAATAGTCTCAATATACTTTTGAATCTATCATTACCTGTTCCCTGCTCTCTTCTAGTCTGGATTTCTGTACCAGGCGTATGAACTCCATGCGATCTTCATATCGGACCACCACTCCACTGCCTCCTGGGATCAGCTCCACCAGCCGCCCGTCACTCAGGGGTGTGGTGTACACAAGCTCCTGGCCAAACTTAAAATCAAATGTCTCCTTGTCCATATGCTCCATGGCCTCTAACAACTTCACCTGAGGAATCACCCCAAACGTTTGTTTCATCAGGTCCATGTTGGTTAAATCAAGTCACATTTATTCACAGTATACAGCGCTTTATTCAATACAAATGATTTTGATTCAGGTATAAAGCGGCTCTGTAGAAGACAACAGTGTCATAATTCAGCTCAATTTCACTCAGGATTTGGTCTCATCTTACAGTACCAGAGCATTAAAAATTCATAATAAAACTGTATGAAAATAGTCTTTTTTATAGTGGCAAAGAACTTAAACTCCACTCAGTGATGGAAATATAGGGAAAAACAGGTTCAATCAACTGTCCAGTTCTCATCTGGCCAAAGAGTGGTCAAAATACAAAGATAAGATTGAAGTAGAGATGTTCAGGCTTCTTACCAGCACTGAATCTACTGCAGGAAAGTCTTTCGTCCAGCTGACAGCTTCTCCAATCAGCTGCTTCCACACCAATCCTGGTAAAGCCAGAACCTTAAGAAAAAATATAATAAAATCTCATTCACTACAGGATGTTCAATGAAAGAAAAGGTCCTTATGCAATTACACAGTAAGACCAGCACTCACCAGAAAGTCTTTTCCACGAAGAGCTGCACCCATTAGTTGCCCAATCCACTCAAACTTGTGGAATTCTCGGCATGAAGGATTTGGCACATAGAAGTCTCTGGCCTCTCCAGCCCCCTGATAAAAAAACAGTTAAATCATTATATAATGGTTAGGTAATAAATACCTTGTCAGTTACATTAGAGTCAACTCCAACGGAATAGACTAGATGTGAACCTGGACCACAAAACCAGTCAAGACTTATACATCATCTGAAAGATGAATAAATAAGTTTTCCATTATTGTATGGTTTGTTAGGAGGGGATATAGAATATTTGGCCGAGATACACCGTTTGAAAAATAAAGTTTTTATATATTTACAGCTGAAAATATCTTCATGGAGCATGATCTTTACTTAATATCCTAATGAGTTTTAGCATAAAAGAAAAAGAGATCATTTTGACCCATACAATGTATTTTTGGCTATTGCTACAGATATACCACAGGGACTTAAGACATATATAAATAAACATGTAATAGTCAGCTGTTACCTGGTTTGAAGTTCGTGTGAAGAATGGAAGTGGCATGGTGCACTCTGATGAGCTGGGACAAAGCTCTTCAGACATGTCTGCCAGACTGTCTCGAAAACCACCACCTATAAGAGAGAGATCTCAGGTAAGGACCGTGTTTTATTGCAGGCATAAGAATTATTTTGGGGGGTGTAAGGAAGCTGTCTCTATATGACCTTGATCGATGATGCCTTCTGCAATGAATTTACACTCCCACCATTGGTCATATCGTGCTGGCCACCTGTAAGAAACAGAAATCATTTGTGTGTAAAGTATAATAAAGTCATAGTTTCATTCACAACTAATGCAGCTGTAAGTTTTAAGTACTAAAAAACAACTTCTGTTATAAAAAAAAAAGACTACCTGTAGTCCAGAGTCTTTTCATACTTGTCAGACGGCTTCAGACCCTCATACACCTGCATAAACAGAGTGTATTCAAGAGCATATACAACAGTATTCCTTCTACAACACCTTGTGAGATGATATTATAATAAAAATAAAAAAAAACATATCTTACTGAATATATATTAAAATGTAATTTATTCCTGTGAGGACAAAGCTGAATTTTCAGCAGCCATTACTCCAGTCAAGTGTCACATGATCTTTCAGAAATTGATTCTAATGAACTAATTCAGTGGTCAAGATACACTTCTTATTATCACCAAAGTTGTGCTGCTTATTATATTGGTGGTAATAATTCTGTGTTTATCTTCACTGCCTCTTTTGATTAATTCAATTGTTCTTGCTCAACAATACTGCCTTTATTTCTTAAAATAATTGAAAAACCGTTGAACACTAGGGCATTTTATGCATGATTTTATAAACATACTGACACTACCTGAGTGAAGACAGCGTTTTTACACGTGGGGTCCAGAGTGGGATTGTCACGGTGCTCCATGGCAAGGCGACGGTTGATGTAAAGGCGGGGCATGAAGTTAGGCTTACTGGTCTCAGAGTCCTTCAGGCACTGGGTGATGAGGGCAGAGCGACGCTTGGATAACAGCAGGAACTGCTTTATACTCTAAGAGCAGCACAACATTTGAGGAAACAGAAAAAAGGAGTTTGGCACATAAATTCCTGATGGCAGTGGCAGGCAAGGGAAGAAGTGGGGCAGAAAGTACAAATTTCATACGTAATGTGAAAGACAACATGTACACATTTGTACAAACTATTCACTGAAGGTGTAGAGCAGGGGTGTCAAACTCAATTCCTGGAGGGCCGGAGCCGTGCACAGTTTAGATGCAACCGTAATTAAACACACCTGATCCAACTAATCAAGTCCTTCAGGCTTAATTGACAACTGCATAGTATGTGTTTTGGAGCAGGGTTGGAACAAAACTCTGCAGGGCTCCTGCCCTCCAGGAATTGAATTTGACCCCTTTGTTTTAGACAATAAAATCTACATTAAAGATTTAGTCGACCAAAACCAGACTAAAGCTGATGATTAAAACTAAATATAGTTTACCAAACTCATTTTGGGAGGAGGATGCGAAGGCAGTTATATATGACCTCCGCCTCCCTAATCTTCCAATTATTCTATCATCCTATCAGATTCCTGACTTCCTTATCTCGATCTTAGTATCCCCCCTCCTCCCACCAGGGGGAGTACTCAGGGTTAGGAACCGGCTGTCCGCCTCTTCCCTCTCCCGAGCCCTTAGGGCTATTTACACTAGGGTTTGGCAACCCTCCTATTCCTGAGTCTCCTCCCTTAGCTGCACACCAAACAAGCTTTGCCATATCTGGATGCTGACAAGTTCGAACATGTGAAATGGCATTTTTGACTAAAACTAAATGAGAATTTGATGTCAAAATTAACAGAAGGATCATTTGACACTGAAGACTGGAGTAATGATGCCAAAAATTCAGCTTTGCTCAACAGGAATAAATTATATTTTAAAACACACTAAAAAGCCTTGATGAGCATAAGAGACTCCTGTATTTGTAAAAGAATGAAACACTCTTACCAAATGCAGCTAATCCGTTTCCTCTCTAATAGGGCCGTTCAGTGCTCCGCCGCAGGGAGTGCCCGGATACGTCCCAGGAGGAATGCCTCCTTACGGACAAGCTCCACCAATGGTCCCTCCCTACCAGGCCGCTCCCCCTCGGCCCGCCATTGGCATGAGGCCTCCTGTAATGTCTCCTGGAGGCCGATATTGAAGCGCCACCACTGGTCTTCATTAGGTTTGGTGATTCAACCATTTTACCATCTAGTGGCGTGCTTTACAAAATCCAGATCAGTAACCGTAACCCTTCTTGCAATGAGGAGATGGAGTAATCAAACTGTGTAACGCATGGGACATTTGATTTTACCAAGTCTATTATTTAGACCTACCCTTTGTTGCAGATCATTCAGTCTGGCTTTTTTCTCATGTTTTGTTTAGGTTTTTAGAAGGGAAGTGTAGTAAATATGGTTCGTATTAATTTGAAGCGGCTGGAGTTTCGTACAGCACCTTTAACAAGGCAAGTCACTGTAAATATACTACTGTACTAAAAGTGTGAAGCCTTCGCAGCACCCATAGGTGCTGTTGGACGTCCCGTCCCCAGCGTTGCTTGGTGAGGGCTTCAGATAGCTGTCACTGTTGGATTTATTTTTCTATGTCTGCTTGTCTACATTTACAGTGTTCTCTCTGTAGGGCCAATAACACAAAGACTCCTGTGAATGCTATCTGTACTGTTCCACTGTTAATTGTAATAAACTATTGAAATCTAACGGCTGTTTTTTCATTAGCGAGTAAAGGACAACCTCACAAGGTTTGTACTACAAATGCTCAACGTGATGGCTGTTGTTTATTTGTATGAGAGCCGTGTGATTGCAGTGTGCTGGAACGTGTTTGTGGGTGAGAGGGAAACTGAAGACTATGCATCCACGTTTGATGTCTTTTCCGGTCCTTTCATATTAAAGTTTGGATTTAAAGGGGTCAGATCGTGGGGAATCAAGTTCTCCTTGATCTTTTGAGATAAGTGAGTTTAGTACCATGTCAGCACTCAAAACATCCTCGGCCCAAAAAGACCACAACATCTCGCAACTCCTGACGTCAGTGAACAACAGACAGACTAGCAATATAACAGCGTATTTCTGATAAATGATCCTAGAATATGACATAGTGGACATGTAATAAATTAAAGACCCCTTTAAATTTTCAGCTTCTTATGCAAGGACACATGCTGCTAGACAAACAGAAAAACAACCATCCAGATAGAAGTTTCCTGAAAATCACAGTCTTGAGAGACTGAAGTAATCCTTGTGAACCTGAGAATCATTTATGTCCAGGCTTAGGCTCATTACTGGTGATTTTCAGGAAGAGGCAGGTAAGAAGGTGACTGTAGTTCACTGTGGTTGTTGTCCTAAACTGAGGATTTCTCTTCTCCTTGTAGCAATGCCATGGGACTGGCTGAGGCAGAGTCTCAGTGTAGCCCTGCACAGGCTGAGGCAAGTCTCACATTTTTTCTCTTTCCTCTCTGTATTCAGGGGCCCTCACAGCCTCACAGTTTGGCTGTTGGATACAAATGTCCCCAAACTTAGAGCAAGTTTGGTGATGGCCCCCGAGTTTATTAATATCTGGGGAGTTCTCTTAACTAACTCATAGTTTGAGCTAACATGTTAAAAATAGATACACATGCTTCAAAAGTTTGAGGTCAGTAAGGTTTGATACACTGAGTTGATCAAGAGGTTGTACGTTCATTACAACATTATTACAGTATCAAATAAATGCTGTGTTTTTTTAACCACCTGTTCAAGGAATCCTGGGAGGGAAGTGTTACTGTTTTAACACAATTATTAAGCAGCACAACGGTTTTCAATATTCGTAATGCCATGAGCATCAAACCAGTGTATTAGCATGATTTCTGAAGGATTGTGTGACACTGAAGCCTGGAGTAATGACGCTGCTTTGCCATCACAGGAATAAATGAAATCGTAATGATATTTCACATTATTGCTGTTGAAAGAAATACATTCAGGGTGAGTATGAGACTACTTTTAAAATGATTAAAAAATAAAAAAAAATCTTACCAGCCTCAATCTTTTGAACAGAAGTGTTTATTGGCGTAATCTGTCAAGCTGTTTTAAACCACATCTATGGCATGCTGTCGATTACCACAGACTATGATTTTTGACTCATCTCTCAGTTCGTAAGAAAATAATGGGAAACGGATATGCAGTAATTATAATTAAAGTTTAGCAGTTGTTCAAACTAGAAATAGCACCTTGCTCATAAACATGGCGTGTTAGCATTATACTTGGTGTGCTAACCAGCTGTGTGTGTGCTGCTGAGGGTTTAAACTTCCCCACAAGAAGTTTCTTCATAGAATAGACTATTTTTACAAACTGAAAGATGGTCAAATTATTCAGTGTCTTTCCATGAGCACTGTTGAGAATCCAGAGAATTCATTTGAATCCGTGGTAAGATATTTATATTAATGCTGTCAAGCGAATAATCGCTTCCAAAAATAAAAGATTTTATTTACACAATGTGTGTACTGTGTATATGTATTACACATGCATGTATATATTTCAGAACAATTGTTTATATATTAAATATTGTTATGTATAAATTAAATGAATACACATGTAAATATTTAAATACTGTGTGTGTCTATATATACATAATACAATACACATACAATATGTAAACAAATTTATTTTGTATGCAGTTAATCCTCTGACGGCACTAATTTATATATTTATATGAATGCATATGGTGTGCTTTATATATATCATAGAAGTTTCATAGTAAGAAAAGAGAGCAGTAGCACTGGGTGTGATTTTATTTAACCAGCTCTTCTACTGGTTTTAGAAACGTTTGGCTTGTTTATTGGCACTGATGGTGTGTTTGATGGGTTTCTGTCCACAGTTTGGCTTTATCGATCCATAAGGACTACTTCAAGCTTTAATTTAGCATCTATAGCTGACCGTATGAATACGGATGGTTTATGTTTCGTAAAATACTTTTGAATAGCTTGTGGTTATGTTTCTTTTATCTCCCCAGTTGCTACTATTCATTTAAAATGTAATCCAGGACTCAGGTTAGATTGAGCAAGTGTTTTATTCTGAATTTGTAAATCTGTTTGTCTGCTGTTGATGAGCAGTGATATACAGGAGTCATTGCTTTCATGTTCACGGTCAACTGCCTGGTAAGTCAACGACTTGTATGTGAATAAGTAGTCTTTGTTCTCTTCAGAGTTTGAAATAGCCTTTGATATGTCTATTGTTTTTTTTTTTTTTCTTCTGTCAATGCAGTTAAGTGCAGGACTGAGTTGCCTTTTCTTTTTGTCCTGATTAAAAATAATAAAAGCTGAGACAAATCCAATTGACTTTGTGTTCTTTGTATTATTGGTCATAAATCACACACACACACAGGTGTAAGGAGTAATTTTGCATGCAGGGTTGGAAATGATTTTCTAGAAGGATTTTTTTCTCGGTTTACAGTCTTTGTGGTGGCTGACATGTATCTATGGACTTACTATTTTATTACTAGCGTTGGACAAAAACTGACAAATGTCTGCTGAACATCCTGTGTTGGGTGGAGCTCTCTGGAGATGAAAAGGGTGATGATAGCAAGTGCAGCACAAGCAACGATTCAAGGAGAGATGTGATGCTTGTCTTAGATATTTAAAAACTTTAAATAAGCACATCATGCGAGCCTGCTTATTCCTCTGGATTTTATTGGAGCAGACTTTAGGTAAGTCACACTGATCTGGAATGTTTTGTGTTTGTTTATTCTGTATCAGTTACATTTACTTGGAATAAAAAACAAACTCAGAATCTGAATAATACGTATCCTTGTCAGGTAGGCTATCTCAATTCAATTTTATTTTAGTGGGGGGTTTAAAACATAACTCATTTCTATATCATGAGATATCTTGATTCTCACCTTTGTACATTATTGGTTGATGGATAGTGAGCAATGGTCAAAGTAGCCTCATAATGTAGTCTATTAAAAACCTGTTTACTTACAGTAGTAACAGTATGCCAGAAGTTTTATACGACTGACGACTGAGATATTTAATCTCAGAGGTGTCAAGTAATGAAGTACAAATAATACTTCGTTACCTTAAGTAGAAATTTTGGGTATCTTTACTGGAGTAGCTAATTATATTTCAGTCGACGTTTTATTTCTGCTTCTTACATTTTCACCCAATTATCTGTACTTCCTTCAATTTAAAAAAAATAGCCTCGTTACTCATATTTCATTTAGCTTGTTTTCATTCCTGCTTGTCATCTTAGCAAACATCCAGATAAATCGCGCCGTCCGGATAGAGAGAAACAGATTGTGGTTGTATGAGAATGTACCATTCCGACACCTACTGGTTTGAACACGATCCAGACTGTATAACACAACACAAATCACTTCACACGCTCCAGCGAGGACAATATAAGCAGCGTCCGTGTTCTTGGTGTTGATCAAAGTAAAGACACCATTTCTATATAGTTCAAAAAGCGCATTAAATCATATCCGTATAATTGTATGTAAAATTGCATATGCTAAGAGTAAAAGAGTTACCTCTCAAACATACATATCTTAATTTGATGTTGCTTTACTTTAAACGTTTGTATTTATTCGGCTTTATTTTGTTCTGAAGTTAAAAGTTTGTCCCGTTAGTAATGTGTCACTGCGCGCGGCGCCGACAGGATCACTGGGGTTTAGTACCGCCTCCCTTATAAAAGTGGAAACGGCTTACTCGTTCAACAATAAGACATTATTCGAAACAATTATAAATATGTATTTAATTTTTGTACTTTCACAATAAAAACAGCTGCGTTTTGTAAATAAAATGGAGGCCGTTTTCTCAAGAACGCATCACAAAAACTGAAAATCGTTACAAGCTTTAGCCTGCTACTTGGTGCAGTTTTTTAAATTTATTATCTCGGAAACAAATTTAAGCATGTTTAATGGGTCACAGCTTTCGAATGTAATTTAATTGTAATTTCACACTACCCTGTCAGTTACAGTTTTTCTGAGTTGCTAAAACACTAAAACCCATTGTAAAAACTAAACTGTCAACTACCAAAACTCTTTCATCAAATCAAACCCACAGTTGTCAAAATCCTAAACACTATTCATCTGGGTAGGACACAATTTGTAACTCTGAATCTCCCATTTAGCACAACTCTAAACACATTCTCAAACACTAATCGCATTTACCCAGAATGGCGAACACAGGCTACATAAGTTAAACACAACTAACACACTGTTTTCATCATTTACACACTACCACTCAATTGAAACAAGTGTCCATGTGTTCAGTGAACCCAATTTGTTAACAGTATATAAGCCTAGTCAAATGCAAATGGCATGAGTGGATCCAACAATAGAGCAATACAGAGGAAGGGGAAGGGGAAGAGGAAGAGGAAGAGGAAGAGGAAGAGGAAGAGGAAGAAGAGTCCGTGTCATAGGTGGTGGGCAAGGACTAAGACCAAGAAGATCTATCATTTCAAATGAAATTCAAGCAACTGTCATAGATCATGTTCTGGTGCATGGCATTACCATGAGGGAAGCCGGGCAAGGTGTGCAACCAAACCTAAGCAGGTTCTCAGTGGCTACTATAATCCAGACCTTTAGAGAAGAAAACAGGTTTACTTGTCTCAGTAAGGGGACAGTGAAAAATAATTTTTCCATGGTACTGTGAAAACATTTACTGAATAACATATATATATATATATATCATAAGTATATATTTTTTTACAGTTGAAAGATGGCCACATGAGGGTGGAAGAACACGCATGTACTCGCAACACCAGCAGACACTTACTCTATTGTGGATATGGTCCGTCAAAATAATGCAATTCGACTGCGTGAAATACAGCAGCGGATTATAAAAGACAACATAGATTTTGAGGGAATAAATACTGTGAGTCTGTCAAGAATTGACAATGTCCTGCAACGCAACAACATAAGGATGAAACAAGTTTACCGGGTACCATTTGAGCAAAACTGTGAGAGATAAAGAGAGTGTATTTATATATATAGATATATATATGTATTTTTTTTTTTTACGGTTTTTGCCTATTGCTTACACACTAAAAGTGAATGCTTACACCAAAGCCTCAATACCCAAACTTCTTGTATCTTATCTTAAACACAGTGTAACCATAGCTTAAACACATTTTCAACTTTGCACTTTGTTTACAAT
>JAUCMU010000042.1:9476144-9492266 GCA_032275025.1 Enteromius treurensis | reverse complement strand
CTTAATTGACAACTGCATAGTATGTGTTTTGGAGCAGGGTTGGAACAAAACTCTGCAGGGCTCCGGCCCTCCAGGAACAGAGTTTGACAGCTGTGGTGTAGAGAATGGCCCAAGATAAACTTGCTGTAGACAAGAATACCAACTTTGATCTGGTTAAATGTTCCGAGGCTGTAGTCCCATGCAGGCACCATATGAGGCAACAGACTGTCCAGGAGTGTGATGAACCTACAGACAAAAAAACAAACAAACGCTGATATATATATAGGGATTCTATATTAGGAAGTCCCTATAATATTTCTGGACATTACCTCTGAATAACCAGTGCACGGCGATAGAGGACATCAGGGGGTGTGCCTTCCAACCTCGGGTAGCGCACCAGGTTGGGAGACTGGAATACATCAGCATTCAAGCCCAAGTCACGCTCGCAGGAAGATTTGATCTTTAGACCCCTGATCCGTACATCGATTCCCTCATCTACAGAAAGATAATTACAGAACATAAACATAAATCAAGATGACCGGTCAAGAGTCTGGCTTTTTCTTTCAGATGCATGTCATGTCAGATGAATCTTACCTCTGCATTCCTCAATCCTGATCTCTATGATAGGCAAATGTGAGGTCATGTCCTCCAGAACACAAACCTCGCCAATTAAGTTGCTGTGAAAGAAATAAGGCCACAGTGTTGCAATATTCAGAATCCTATATAACCTTTACATACTTATAACTTAAAAGAATAGTGCTTCTACAACAGCTTATACATATAAAATGGTAACTGGTCCCAAAAAGTAAGTAGTATGGTGGCCGAGAGAACTCAACGAGCTGCACATTAAGAAAACATTTCCATCACAAGTGCTGCCAATCCTCAAAACACATGCATACTAAGAAAGGCACTGCATATTGCGAGGACCACAACAGAAATGTTTCGAGGGGAACCAAAAAGAATTTGGGACCCGCTAAGATTATTCTGCAATTTATTTTAACAATCAATGAAGCACTGCTGATTTATTTTCACTAACCTTGAAATTGTATTTAGTTAATGATATTGAATCAAGCCTATAAGTTAGCTTAATATCCAAAAGACAAAGAACTTATTCAAGCAGGATGTTAAAATAAACCAAAAAGAAAAAACAACAACTTGCTTTTCAGTTTACCAACAACTCCACTGACCCCCCACCCCAAAAAAAAAGTTACTACATTGATTTTTTAAAAATTATTACATATTTACCTTGTGAGAAATGGGCTGAGACTGAGCGTAATATTAATTCATCGTTTGTGCACATATATCATCATTTTCACAACATATAAAAGAAAACAACTCCTGCATAAAGATTTGTTTTATATAATTAATGCAAAATAAATCATAAAAACCTTTGCTGCTTATAGAGATTTCATGATTTATGCAACAGATCATACAAGATAAATATTACAAATACACACAGGGAAACGCAAACACTGATCTTTTACTTAACCCAAACTTACCATAGGCTACATCATGTTAAACTGTGAGGTTACAGTTATGTTATCCAATAATAAAACACACATGCAGAATTTCATCAGTTTGACAGCTACCATCGTATAAACAGCAGTCAGAACAAAATCAACAATTACCCAAGTTTCGTAGGCAAGGTTCCCTTGCAGTAAATGCATGCCGAAGCTCACCATCGTTATCACCCATATTACAGCTGGACCGCCTCTTTTTCTGAGTCCCCTTGAAACATTTCTGTTTTGGTCCGTGCAATATGCAGAGCGTTTCTTATTTGCATGTGTTGTGAGTCTGGCAGCACTTGTGTTGTCAACTTGATAAAAATGTTTCTGAATGTGCTGGTGTTTTCTTTATTTGCATGTAATTTCTTAAGTTGCAGGCTCTGCCGTAAATTAGACTTTTAAACCACAATTAGAAATGCATGAATGCTAACACATTACAAAAAAGGAAATAACTTTTTCCAAACTAAATTTTAGACCAAAAAGTTAAACTGGGATTTAAATAATAATAATAACGACTTACTCATCTATTGCTACATCGCTGTATTTCTTGAGATTATCTCCCTCTCCCCCGTACACAGTCACTCTTTTGGGCATGTAGTTATCATCTGTTGAGTCCACTGTTAATATCAGTTTGCTAGAGGAGAAATATATATTTTTTGTTTATGATCAGCTCTTTCAGTAAAATATAATAACAATAAATAAAACAGATCAAATGGTTTAAAACCCAATTAAAAAAAAAAAGTTTTAGTCTAAATCATTTTACTTGCAAAAACTACTGTAACTAGCAGAGCTGCCCTTACTTGACCACAGTGCCTCTCTTCATGTGCAGCCGGATCCAATGCTGGCCCTGCATGCCATCGCTCTCCCAGTATGTCTCAGTGTCTCCATCTGTCAGGCAGCTTGCACCCCCACTGGGGTCCTCCTTCAAACAGAAAAACTCACTTACTAGGTCTGGAACACCTGATATGTTCACGGCTCTCTGCTTTTCAATATAATGTAGAATAATACTAAACCCTCACATACCGAACTGGAAGACACATCAATGCTAGTCACGCATTGCTTTACGCTGCCAAGGTTTTCATCTTCTTTCCCAATGTGGTCATAGAAGTAGTGTACTAGGTCCTCGTCACATTCAAATGTCCACGTAGGAGTTACATATCTAGAAGAGAGAGTCCATATTCAGGTCAATAACATCATGCTACTTTCCCCAAATATATATATATATATATATATATATATTTCTTAAAAAAATAAATGAATACATAAATAAATAATGGAATCCATACTGTGGATGCAAAGAGTTATCGCTGCTTGCTAATAAGCATGTTTTTTCTTGTCCACCAAATACAAATCATGTGGTGCAATGTATTCGGAGGCAAAGCATGCACTCACCTCAGTTTGCAAACAGCCACCTCGTCCGGCTCTGAGACCTTGGGTTTGGCTCCCATGTGTAAAGAGTTTTCCACATCCACCACCTGCTCCCACCTACAAAGCCATTCAGAAACACGTTGGTACTTGCATCCACTGAATCAGGACACAGTTATTTACAATCAGCACTCTATTATTATCTTAACTCACATGTTTCAGACTGTAAATTTAGGTACTAAGCTGAATATGTCAAACCGGCCAGTTAAATTTTAATGGCAGATAAATGTTTTAATAATTAACATTTTCTGCTATAAAGCAAATTCTACTAGAAGTCTTTTATTCTCACAGGGCTGCATTAACCAATCAATCAAAACTACAGTAAATATAAAACAGTAATGTTGTAAAATATTATTTAAATGAACAATAGCTGTTTTAACACATTTTAAAACATATGTTTTAATATACTACTGGGTTGGCAAAGCCAAATTTTTAGCAGCCAGTGTCACATGATCCTTCAGGAAGTATTTGCATATACTAATTTGGTGCTCAAGTCAATTTTCTCTTATTATTGCCAATATTGAAAACAGTTTCAGATTTTGTGTAAACCCTGATCCTTTTGTTTAGACATCAAAAGAACAGCATATTTGAAACAGAAATCTTTCGTTATATTACACATGTATTTAATACTACTACTGATCAAATGTTCAATTCTTTCTGAACAAAAAAAACTGACCACAGACCTTTGAACATTTGGTTCCCGGCACATTTCTCACTGAACTGTACTTTCTGAACTGTGCGGTTCAATAAACTGAAGTTATGTACATCAGTGAATTAGAGAATGGTGGCCAGTGGTGACACAAACCTGCTACACGGCTTGTGGTCGTATCCAAACAGCTGCTGCTGGCGGTTGACAGTGTCAGGAGATTCCACTGGCACAAGCCTGTCTCCACCTTCTGTGTGTTTACACACCAGGATCCAGCCCTCCTCTATGTCCAGACCAGCGCGATACTCCTCCAGCTGCTCCTGTCATGGTCAGAAAAGTCAAACAAAACAGGCTAGCTCGCATTTGAATGCCCATTGATCAGAAGAGTGGAAAATTCAGAGTGGAGCCACACACACAAATGCCGTGACGTCACGGACCAGGAAGTACTGTGTGTATTCAGACAGCAATAATGATACAGCAGATCAATCAGAATACCTCCACTCACCAGTTCCCGATAACAGCTCATACGAATAGTGAATACCTTGCTTATTTTGACCCACAGGCCATGGCTGTTGCAGTACTCTTCCCCCGTTGTCCGAATACATGTGCCTTTTTTGGGCTCGATGTTACACTTGCATGATTTCTTGTGAGGAGCCTGATGTGGGTTTTCCCACACCGACACCACACTCTTGCCTCCTGAGTTGCCAGCTGTGGACGAGGACGCGGAAGCGGAGCCAGACGACGAGTCCTTACAGATTTTGTAGCAAACCTCTTTCGGCACGTAACACAGAGACTCCGGCAGGGGCTTGCTTTTTCGGAAACATTCAATGCATCTGTTTAAAAACCGCATCCTTCCCAGGAGGGTGTGAGGGTTGTCGTCTGGAGACATCTCCTCCTCAAGTTTGAGTGCGCTAGCCGAGTGCTAGCTGAGAATGTGTCAGCACCAACAGTGAGCAGTTCGGCCGTTAGCGAGCATTACCTCACATATGACTTCCCTTTCTTTCCCGGTTTGTCCGCTTTTACTGAGACCCGGTGCAAATAAATAAACCGTACGACAAAAGTCTTTAGACACAGTTGAGCATTGTTACTCTCGCCAGAGCTTTCTCACGGATACTGGCATCTGTCAAGACAGCTATCTCCACCGGTCTAAAGGGCGATCCGCCCATGTGTGTTTACTCATTCCGCTCTAACGTTACTGGATATGTCATGCCTGTAAACCACCCTTTTAAAAAATTGAATAAAACTGAAAATGTTGTTTATTTTTATTTTTATTTTGATTATTGACCTTATACGTTATACACTATTTTACTAAATTATACGTTGAATTCTGGTTTTTAAATTTTTAAATCGTGAAAAAAAAAATTTGACTGATGATTAATAATTAAGTTTTATGCTTTGATTTAACGTTAATTGTTTATATTCGGTTGGCTGCTTTAATGCAAAACAGGGGGGAAAAAAGTTAAAGCAGGCCTTATATTTTAAACAAAATATGGAAAAGTTCGCTAATTTCCTTTCATTTAACTCATTTAATGTAATACTTGTTTTTAAAGTAAATATGGATAACCAGATGTAATATGTTTAATCCTCTTTGGCGTTATATAATAAAAGTAGGACAAAAGTCACTAGAGCGACGGTGCTTAAACACGTGATAAAAGAGAGGCCGGTGATTGGTTGGTACCTTGATGGTTCCTCGGGGTGAATGTTGTAAGGGCACCGAAGGATCTGAACATTGTTGATAAGGAACAACGATGATTTTTAATAAGGTAAGCTCGTATTTCTAGTGACGCAGTTGCTGAACAGTTTTTATTTTTCACATGCTTGCGTTTTTATTCACGTCAAATTAAGATATCCAGCGTAGCGCTAGGTGGTTAAATTAGCTGAAATCCTACAGCTAAGTTAGTCTACGCAGTAACCTGTGACGTTAACGTTAGTGAGAAAATCATAACGTTAGTTTTTCTTAATGTTATGAGATTGTTTCAGCTCTTCTCCCAATCGTAGATTTAATTTGACTTATAAACAAAAGTGCTTAACTTAATCTTGTCATACTGTATTTAAATATGCTGTACCATACTTGCATATATTCTTTGTGCGATTTAATTTTATACAATTAAAATAATTGAAGAGTCAATTAAGTCCAGTTATGTTGTATATAACTAAGTTTGTCTATTATTTGAAGCATTTCCTTGTTAGCTGTAGGTACATTATCTGCATTCTCTGTAAATCATGTATAAATGTGTATAAAAAAAAAATAAATGTATAAAATCATTGTCCAATAGGTTTTGAGGGCAGGTTTTCAGGCTGGACTTAGGTTTCAGAGCACTGGACCTCAAGCTAGTGCCAGAGCAGCTACTGCTGCCTTGAAGGAATCTCTTGGAGGCTTCAACTTTGGTATGTATTATTATCATCATCCTCCACTCACTGTTTTTTTTTTTTTTTTTTTTTTTAATGCCAAACCATTGTTAGACCATCCCAACACACTGGTCTTCAATTTAACAGAACTAACTGACCAGCAGAAAGAGTTTCAGGAGGTGGCCAGAAAGTTTGCGCGGGAGGAGATTGTACCAGCTGCCCCGTCATATGACAGAAGTGGTGAAGTGGGTCATTTAAATACCATTTTGCGTTTACATACGTTTAGATTTGCAAAAGATGTAAACTCTTGATTTTTCTCTTTGCAGTATCCATTTCCTCTCATTAAGAGAGCATGGGAGTTGGGTCTAATGAATGGGCATATTCCAGAGGACTGTGGTAGGTGCTTTCAAGACTAATGCCCAAAATTATAATTCTGTCATCATTTCTTCATTTTCATGTAATTCTTAAGCCTGTATGACTTGCTGTCTTTCATTATATAAAATGAGACATTTGAATGACCTACTACTAATTGCTTGTTTCTATGCAATTATACCATTAAAAGTATCATGAAAGCAGTCCATATGACTTTGTAATTTAAAAAATCATATCTGAAACCATAGGAAAGCTTGGGAATAGACTGACATTTAGGATGTTAATAGATGAAATCAGGCACAATAGTCACGCAAAACCCTTTTATGGTATTTAGCATCATCTAGTCTCAAGTAGCCAGATCTTCAGACTGATGGCAGAAGATCTGGACCCCTTTGCAGTTTGTATCGCCAGTTTGACTAACATGTTAAACCAATCACAGTTTGTTTTGTTCTGAGTCATGTTTAGCGGTGTGAAAACGTAAAGTCATTGTCCCTACAATAACAGACTGGCGTGTCACCAATTACTAATCAAGAATGTTGTCATTAGTGGTCAAGCGCCTATGCTCATTGTCATAGCTTTAACACGATGGCTTTCTTCATTTTTTTTAAAATGTGGTTAAGCTTCACAATACCTTTGTTTGCAGGTGAGCTGTCAAAGAATGGGACACACACATATCTACCAGAAATCCTGTATTTTTCAAACAATCAGATGACAACACAAAGTGTTTGCTATTTTGTGTGCCTATAATGCATCACATACTCGAAATTGAAATGCATACTAGAGATATTCTTCATAAATGCAATTTTTTTTAATTTATTTTTTTTTAATGGAGGAAAGCGAGTCATAGGAGTTCATTTAATTCCAACCATTCCTTTAATTCTGACCATGTTGTATTTTGCTATATGTTTTAGGTGGAATGGGTCTGGGCATATTTGATGCCTGTCTCATCACAGAGGAGTTGGCCTTTGGCTGCACTGGAGTACAGACGGCTATTGAAGCAAACTCTCTGGGAGTAAGTGCAGTTTTATAAAAGTGTGTGTTATTTAATATTGAAGCAAAATGGTTACCTGTGCATGCCAGAATTTATTGTGGTAAGATGCATTTTTAATGTAATTTTTCCATGCAGCAAATGCCCGTTATTATTGCTGGTAATGATGCCCAGAAGAAGAACTTTTTGGGCAGAATGACAGAAGAACCACTAATGTGTGTAAGTGTGTCATCAGTTTTCTAATCATTTATAAATTTTTATGAAGTATTCCCTTGAGCAGTGCATAGTCACATTTCGACAAGCACAAGCCAATGTCTGTGTCTACAGGCGTACTGTGTGACCGAGCCAGGAGCAGGCTCTGATGTGGCTGGGATAAAAACCCGGGCTGTTAAGAAAGGTGACGAGTATGTGGTCAATGGTCAGAAAATGTGGATCACCAATGGAGGAAAAGCAAACTGGTAGATGAACCTCTTATATTTTATTCTATAACTAATAATTGTGTTTTGGATCCATTTATAAATCTTTCTTTTTGCATCTATAGGTACTTCCTGCTGGCCCGCACAGATCCCGATCCCAAATGCTCTGCTAGCAAGGCTTTCACAGGCTTTATTGTTGAAGCTGACACCCCAGGAGTCCAGCCTGGCAGAAAGGTACAATCTGCTGACAACTGCAGTCTGATGCGCTCAGATAATACGTACATGCTTATATTAATTACATTAAGAGATCCTGCACATATCACTTATGTCTACATTCTTTTGTTCAACAGGAATTGAACATGGGCCAGAGATGCTCGGACACCAGGGGCATCACGTTTGAGGATGTAAGAATCCCGAAGGAGAATGTTTTGATTGGAGAAGGAGCCGGCTTCAAGATTGCCATGGGTGCATTTGACAAGACTAGACCACCAGTAGGTGTTCTTTTGCAGTTATTATTGCTATTAACAAATTCTTCATGCTACTATATAAACCATCTGTTGATGTTTTTCAGGTGGCTGCGGGTGCTACAGGACTTGCACAGAGAGCACTTGAAGAGGCCACAAAGTATGCTTTGGAAAGAAAGACCTTTGGCAAGGTTATTGCAGAGGTAGGTGTCTGTTTCAGTAGATCTGTTTGAAAACCCAAAGTGATGTCATGAGGTTAATGACTCTGCCTGTTTTCTGACCCCAGCACCAGGCTGTGTCGTTCATTCTGGCTGAAATGGCCATGAAAGTTGAACTTGCGAGAATGGCCTATCAGAGAGCAGCCTGGGAAGTGGATCAGGGGCGCAAGAACACCTACTTTGCCTCAATCGCTAAAGGCTTTGCTGGAGACATTGCTAATCAGTGTGCCTCTGATGCCGTCCAGGTCTTTGGTGGGAACGGTTTTAATAGTGAATATCCTGTGGAGAAGCTGATGAGAGATGCTAAGATTTACCAGGTAAGGGTTGTAGGCCCAATTTTGTTTATTTTAACTGGTAATGTTTCTAAAATGTGACTAATGTCTTATTGCCTGCATTCTCAGATTTATGAAGGGACTGCGCAAATCCAAAGGCTCATCATCGCAAGAGAACACCTTGGGAGATTCAAACAGTGAACTTATGAACCCAGGACTTCTGTGCCAAGATCTAATTGTTTGGTTGAGCATATTTATGCGTCTATATGATGTGTGTGTGTTTTTTTTTTTTTTTTTTTTTATCAATAGATCTCAGGATTGTATCTCACAGACTGTAAATTGCCTACACAGGTTTCCAGTTGCCTTATGTCATATCAGCATGTCTTGCCATCTTTTTGTGTTAAACAACAAAGTTGATCAAAGCTGAACAATGTAACATAGTTACACAACTCTTCCTGTTCTTTTTATAACTGATTGTGTCCTCAAAACAAAACTAAATAAATAATTTGCTTTAAAGCCAATTGTAATTTTTTTTTTCTTTCTGAAATATCTATACCAAAATGTCATTATTTAAAAATTGCCCTACAATATTTTGAATGCAACCTTGCAACTTTGTTTATTAGTAACTCAACCAAAATTTGGTCCCAAACAACAGTAGTTCATATTGAGATATAGCTTAAATTTTGAATAAAAAAATATTGTGTATAATACTGATTTTTGTACAGAATATTTATAAATTGAAATTTAAAGACAATTTCTTAACTTCTGAAATTGCTGCTTGATGCCCTGATTGAACCGAAACCTGGAATAATCGTCAAGCTGCTGATTTGTCCACATCTGGACAATTTACTAGAAGATAATTAAGATAAACAACGTTCTCAGTCGCAGTCGATTTCAGCTTCCCATGATAGCGTCGCCTTTAGCTTACATGCGTTTGGTCCTTTACTGCCACCCGTAGAAACAACAAGGCACGCGATGATGATGTAATATGTGTGCGCCTGGTGAGGTCAGCCTGTAGTCCACTCTCTTGCTTCTCCGTCAATATGGTAATGTAACACACTACTTTGGTTCAAAGTTATTTAATCGTACAGGATGTAGTGTTTTCCTCGTGTAGAAACAGGGTGCGGTTAACGTTACTGGGATTGTAAATAAAATAACGCGCACTAAAAGAGGAAAACGAGAGCAGCAAGAACATGTCATGACATCCGCGCAGGCAGTTCAACACCGTTTGTAGTCTTGGTTAAAATGAATGTGTCAAAAACTGATGTTTTTGAGCTTGTTGTTGGAAATCGATGACGACAACTTTTTTTTTTTTTTGCAGGGGACCCAGGTTAAGGACGTTATCATTAAGCCTGATGCTCCAAACACGCTCCTCCTAGACAAGCATGCAGATTATATCGCAGCCTACGGCTCCAAGAAGGATGACTATGTAAGATGATGGCTTAAAATCATTAAAATCCTTGAATACAATCAGAGGTTAATTCCCATGTATTCTCCTGTAGGAGTACACTCTGTCAGAATACTTGAGAATGAGTGGCATCTACTGGGGTCTGACAGTGATGGACCTGATGGGTCAGCTGTCTCGAATGAACCGCGACGAGATCACAGAGTTCATCAAGTCTTGCCAGCATGACTGTGGAGGCATCAGTGCCAGCATCGGCCATGACCCTCATCTCCTCTACACCCTCAGTGCTGTACAGGTCAGTAGAAATCTGCTAAACCTTGAAGGCAATCAATCACTATCATTATTCAGTGGTTCTCAAATTACTGACTACACAAAAGTGGGAGTCCGTGAAACGATGTGTGTTAATCTCTTTAGATCCTGTCATTGTATGATAGCGTTAATGTCATTGATGTGGACAAAGTGGTGGACTATGTTAAAGGACTGCAGCAGGAGGACGGCTCATTCGCAGGGGACAAATGGGGTACGTTTATGCATTCATGCATTCCCTCATTACAAAAATAAACAATAAAGTGTTATGTGACTTATTAAATGCTTGTTTTGTTTTTTTCTTAACAGGAGAAATAGATACACGGTTTTCCTTTTGTGCGGTTGCAACTTTAGCTCTACTGGTGTGAATCTTTTTGTAATCAAAATATTGAAGTGCATTTTTGGTGTTTGTTGCAGCCTTTCGATATTTTAAATGCATATAACGAGGCATTTCTGTGTAGGGCAAGTTGGATGAGATCAACATGGACAAGGCTGTTGAGTTTGTGCTGTCCTGTATGAACTTTGATGGTGGGTTTGGTTGTAGGCCTGGTTCAGAGTCCCATGCTGGTCAGGTGAGGTGTTTGGTGCCCCACCTTTAAAACCATTTTAGTGTATTCATATGTTGTATTCATTTGTTTTTCTCATCCTGTCTCCAGATTTACTGCTGCACAGGTTTCTTGTCGGTCACTGGGCAGCTTCATCAAGTAAATGCGGATCTGCTGGGTTGGTGGCTCTGTGAAAGACAGTTACCATCAGGAGGCTTGAATGGGAGACCAGAGAAGGTAGGATGTCCTATAGATCAGAGATATTAAGAGATGTCAACTAAACAGAATAACAGAAAATTCTGTTATTGATTACTCACTCTGATGTCGTTTCAAGCCTGCAAGTCTTTCGTTAATCTTTGAAGCACAAATAAATGTATTTTTTTGATGAAATCCGAGAGCTTTCTGATCCTGCATAGACACCAACACAACTGAAACATTCAAGGCCCAGAAAGCTTGTAAGGACATTGTTAATGTAAAAAAATAACTATGTATGTTGTAATTGTTAGCTTAAACACAGCAAAAACAGCATCTGTTGCATTCGGTTTTAAAGGGATAGCAGCCTAATTTAGTTGTATAAGTCACTGCTGTTAAACAAGCAACAAAAGTAAAATCACTCACTGCTCTTAACTGAATCAGTATTTAGTAGGCATAAACATTAATCTAAATTTCTTTCTAGAAATAAATGTCTGCTTGAAAGAATTAATAATATGGTAAACAAGTTGTTATAAAGAATTCATAATTAGCCTATATAACTGCTGGTATTTCATTGAAAAGAAAATCATGTTCTTGTTCTGTATGAGAAGTGATTATATTTATTTTAACATATTGGCATTTCACGTGTTCGCCCTTCCTCATTAGTAGTAATAAAATAGCATGTTCGGCGTGCTGTCGTTGGCGAGCCGGGGGCTCGGTGAACCCCGAACCCTAGTAGCGAGAGCCCTAAAGAGGGCTTGACTCGGAGTCCGCGCGGTGAGGATCGGAGTGGCTTACGGAGGAAGCGGGATTGATTAGTAAACGGTGCCAGTTGGGACTAATCGTCAGCCCTTCCACCCGAAATTAGTTTGAAAACTTCATTAATCGGTGTCTATCATGATAAGGCCTTAATGTCAAACATAAAGAATTTGGACATTTTAGAGAAATGCTTAATAAATGCATTACACTGTAGCTAAACCCGTTTAGATTTTAGCCGACTCAATTTACTGTAGATTTAGTCGATTAAAATCATATAATATTTAGTAGACTTAAACTACACTAAAAGCTTAGTACTAATACACTAAAACTAAAAACAATTCAGACGGCTAAAATATGACTAAAACTAAATCTAAATTTGCTGTCAAAATGAACACTGATTTAAGTGGATCAAAAAAAGTTCATTAAAGTTGTCCTTAGACAAGAATGAATTTTGATTTAGGTTTAAGGGCAATTTTGGTGAAACATTTTGATCCATTTGAAATATTGACAAGTGTATTGCGCTAAGAAAGAAGGCATCACTTTTATTCTCGCTGTAGTATAGTTGCAGCTGTCGGCATGCCATGGAGACCTTTATTTCAAGTAAGGTAAGGGGTGTAACATTTACGTCACACGCTTATCTGGCCAATTACAACGCACTGGAGGACTGGTCAATCAGCGCACACTGAGATCTTCAGAACGATGAGCTTTGTAAAAATCAGAAAGACAGAGGCAGAGAGGATTAACAATGTATTCTGCTCATAAAGTGACCATGTGATTCAGTTAGTGTCTTGTAGGTACCTTTTATGTTGTAAAAGATTAGAACTAAAACTATTACCATAAAAAATAATGCAAAAAATAGGGAAAAAATTATTTATATATATATATATATATATATATATACACACACACACTATATTAGCAAAAGTGTTGAGTACCCTTCTGATGAACAGATCTGACTGCTTTAGTAATTCCATGAGTGCAAACATTAATATTTATGCATATATTGATATTGTAGGGAATTGTGTGCTCCTAAATTTATAGTAACAGGACCCTTTTCTGTTCTATGTACAAGTCATTGGTGTTTGGTGATGAGTTTATAAATCATAAAACAAAATTAAAACCCAAATTAAAATCGAACATAAATAAAAATGAAATACAATTTACACAGTTTCTTTAGCTTAATGCTAGATTATTCTAATGTTTTAAATGTATTATTTATGAGATGTTTTTTCCTCTGATTTCAGCTGCCTGATGTCTGCTATTCATGGTGGGTTCTTGCCTCTTTGAAGATCATTGGCAGAATTCACTGGATTGACAAAGCTAAACTGCGCAGTTTCATTCTAGCCTGCCAGGATGAAGAGACTGGAGGCTTCGCTGACAGGCCTGGAGACATGGTAAGCTCTCTTTGGAGTTTGTCACGCAAAATTTTGCATATGCATAAATAGTTTGCATGTTGTTCTTTAAATGGATCTGCAGTACATTCTTACCAATGTTGTATATTTCCGTCCAGGTGGATCCTTTCCACACTCTGTTCGGCGTGGCTGGTCTGTCTTTGCTGGGAGATGAGCAGATCAAACCAGTGAACCCTGTGTTTTGCATGCCTGAGGATGTGCTTCAGAGGATTGGCCTCCAACCAGACTTGCTGAGCTGAGTTGAAATTTCCAGCGTGGCCATTTTCCTCTTCTCCTACCCTTGCACAGAAACTGACAAACCGTGAAAAGCAATCATCTTCAACTAACGATCAGTGCACCGTTTAGAGGGACCAAGGACGTTAGAAAGGCCCTTAACATTGTGTGCTTTTTACAGAGAATTGTTCTCATCATTGTGTAGGCACAGGATTACAATGCTTACTTTTGTTAGTGGGCTTTCTCTATTTAAAGATGCGGTTCAAAGAGGGATATGTGCTATTTACAGCTTTCACGGTGTATTAAACCATAACTATTTATATGACTAATTCGGCAGGTCACTTTTTGGTGTCAACCAAAAGTGTTTATTCAATGAGGGGAGAGATGGCTCACTTATCTCTGATGGATTTTCCGAAGCCAAACATGGATTTCATGCATGAGATTAATTTGTATGTCCTATTACTGTTTGTTCACATCGGTTGTCAGGGATTTGTAGGCTCTCATGACTCGAAAGCATTTATTGGGTAACCATCATGTTTGCTTTGCAACTGCTGAGGTTTGGGAGAGTTTTGCTGTTGAGTTCTCCCACTCAGGCATTGATGCCAGTGTGTGAAGATGCCTGTTGTTTAGGATCGAATAAATGTGACTTTAATATGACTCAGTGTTGGATTATTCATTGTCAGGTGGTACACTGTTGGTGGTCTCTACAAGGAATCAAGTGTTTATCATCCCTAGGGCGTCTGACACTGATTATGATGAAACTGTGTTGGCCTGCTGTTACATGATGTTCCTCGGTAGTTGCTCTGTGTAGATTAGAAATGTTCGTATCATATTGAAAACCATTCAATTGAATTGATTATCAGTTTTAGCCAATCAAGCTTTGAATGTCACAAATGATCTTACGAGGTTGTGTTTACTAAAGCTCTTCAATATAGGCTTTTCAAACTATGCATATTTGCTAGTTAGAAAAGAAGCTGCAAAACTTTCAAGTATATGAGCACAGAGTAGGAAAAGTGAAGAGGCAATCAGCTCAGTGTATGAATTCATCAAGAGAGCAGCAATCTACAGACCCCTGACAGGTTTCCAGAAACAAACACGAGGGTTGTTAGGCTACGATGAAACCCCACTGGCTCTCATTACAACCTGTTCAGAGTGTGGGAGATGTGCCACATGTCACCACAGTCTCCTGGCACTTATGTTTTTGTTAAATCACCTCACACGCACACACAACCTCTGCCTCTGTTAGTTTAATTAAGGCATCATGTTTCTGATTAATAAGCGATCACATTTATTTTGGGGGAAAAAAGAGGCAATTTTGTTTTGTATCTAACAAAGCTGCACGTTCTTCTCCACTATTACTCTACCAGTCGCATATTTGCTGGCCATGCATTGGCTGCTTTACTTTCACTAACCAGTCCGACTCATTCAGAACGCATGCATGAGGGGGCCAGGGTCCAAAAGAGGCTTTGCAAACTTTTATTAATAAAACACCAAGTGCAAATAGTAAAAGATTCTATTTACACTAAGTGCAAATATCTATAAATAATAAATAGCAGCATTACATAGTGATATGCTTTTTACACTAAGTGCAATTAGCATTTTCTGCTATTTATACTACTTACTGCAAGTGGCAATTATCTGGGCGGAGTACATTATAAAACAGAATGCAACTTATTGAGTGTAAATGTTCATTTTAATTTTCAAATTATTAATGGACAAATAGAAGCTATTTTTTTTCTGCAATAAGGTACATGAGCTTATTAAAAATAAATCGACTTTTAATATATGGATTACACTTAATTACAGGGCTCTTTGCTCTCCCTTGGCTTCTAGAATTCCATGAAGAACTTTAACATCAATAGAATAATTTTTATTACAAAAGGGTTTTTACAGGGAGAAGGTTTAGATCAGGGTTCCTCAAATCTTACCCTGGAGGTCCGATGCACTGCAGGGTTTGGATCTAACCCTAATCAAACACACCTGAGCATGCTAACCAGTGTCTTAAGGATCATTAGAAAACACAGGTAGGTGAGTTTTATCAGGTAAAAAAAAAAATGCATGTTTTACAAATAACATAATTTCGTGAGGAGCTCTGGATGAATTAATCACGGCTGGCCCTTCAACATCTAATCAATTACCTCGTTATTTTTACCAAATCAAATCCTTCCTTACTGCTATAAATAACCATGACTTCCTTTCTTGTGCAGCCCTCCTCCTCCCCTTCTCCTCCTTTTATCCTGTGCCACGCCTTCCTCAGGGGGGCAGACGGGGACTAAGCCGGACACCGAACCCTTGCCCTTGCCAGGGTTCAAGCCGCTAGGGTTCAGAGTCCGCTGTTCTCCCGGCTAGCTCTCCGGACAGCACGCCAAATTTGCTACTTAATTTTCTCAATGACGAAGCGTGAACTCGTGAAACAGAAAAAAGATTATTTTAAGAACTGTTCAAAAGTTCTTCTGGAAATCTGAAATGGTTCTTCTGCAACAACGTTGCAAACCCCCTCTTTTGGAATCTTAATGGAGTGGAAAACAGTTCTTTATTAAATGTTTATTAAACAAATAATGGTTCTTCTATACATTATACCAGGGCTTCTCAATCCTGGTCCTGGAGGTCCGCTGTACTGC
The DNA here is from genome assembly GCA_032275025.1 of Enteromius treurensis. NCBI lineage: Eukaryota > Metazoa > Chordata > Actinopteri > Cypriniformes > Cyprinidae > Enteromius > Enteromius treurensis. Next base: position 9,476,179 of record JAUCMU010000042.1, on the reverse strand, counting down.
AAATTTTAGCTCCAACCCTAATCAAACGCACCTGA
>JAUCMU010000042.1:9447537-9474123 GCA_032275025.1 Enteromius treurensis | reverse complement strand
ATACATACATATATATAAATATATTTATATATATGTATAATTTTGAGTTTCAAAAAGCTCTGTTGATACAATTTCCGTCGTATTAAACACTTGCTCGCCTAAAGAGACGGACTTATCATGAGACTAATTATCATGATTTATTAAAGAAATAAGTATTGCATTGTTATTTTTGTTCGTTATAATTGTTGTACAAATTGTATATTATCTTAGCATATACTTGTATGAGTAAATGGTTAAAACATAGCAAAAGTCACAGAAATAAATGTGGAAGAACAAAACCATTTAAGATAATTTTTATATTTTCAAATGTAATTTATTCCTGTGATGTCAAAGCGGAATTTCCATCAGCCATTATTCCAGTTTTCAGTGTCCTTCAGGAATCCTGCTTATAAGCTGCTCAAGAAACATTTCTTATTAATATTAATGTTGAAAACAGTTGTGCTGCTTAATAATTTTGTGGGAACCACAAGATCTACAAGATTCTGTGATGAATAGAAAGCTCAAAAGAACAGCATTTATTTGAAAGAGAAATCTTTTGTAACATTATAAATGGCTTTACTTTGTCATTTTTGATCAATTTAATTCATCCCTGCTGAATAAAAGCATTCGTTTCTTACCAGATATTAATAAATTACCATGAGTGCTGCTTTTCTAAAATGCCAGAGAATTAAATGATGAGATAAAATGACCTAAAAATCAACCTTCAGACATTGCACACAATGAACTTTACAGATCAGGAGAATTCAAAATGTTGTGCACAGCAAAACAAAGAAGCGTTTAGAAAAGTGCTGTTTAGTGTTTTGGGAAGGGCAAAAAAAATAAAAATGACCCTTTAGCACTGCTGTCTGCATCCTGGTCTAAATATTTAATATAATGGGTTTACAACTATGCTATACAAAGCTGAGCCAAAATGTCGGTTGTCAGACAATGCATCTCTTCTCACGTCAGTGCATCTCGTAGACAAAGATTGTAGATTTTATTTTTCCATTTCAGCATGTTTCTTCAGTTCGACAGAACATGTTGGCTGTACAAAAACGTCACATGAAAAAGAGGACACAATCAAATCAGATGGAAAGAAATGCTTTCTGTCTCTTTAAATACTGAATACAGTTTGACAAGACCACAATAACAACAGTAAGAGTGAGAGAGAGTGGGCCCTTCTGAATACGTCCGACTGCTGACTCACACACTGTATCGCCACTCAAGACGCTAAAACCGTTCCTCATATCACATGAATAATTGATGTTGCTTTTAAATGCTACAAAAATAACATGAAATAGAATACAAAAAATCCATTTCCTTTTCGGCCATGCCCGCGGTGAATTAAAAGTGGCTAGATCCTCACTGCGTTTCCATTGCTTGCTTGTCCCACAGAGCTAGAAAGAAAAACCAATGCAGAGTTTTATTAAGCGGCATTTGGGTTTGCACCAAAAGCGATCTCAGAGATTCCTTGTCCCAGCGCAGCAGACACACACAGTTTTGAGGCGAGGGCATTGACTTTTGGCTGCGTCTGATCCAAACTCCACCAGCTGAGCCTTACACCAGAAGAGTGGCTAGAAGGTCTACGTTTGTTGCGCTTCCCCTGATAAAAATATATCGTTACTATTGTAAGAAGATCAGTTTGTCTCTGTTTCACAGTGTTTCACATGCATGTGAATGTCTAACACTAAGTCCCTAGCTGCTGGCTACCACAAAACACATTTCTTCTCTCCCTTCAAACAGAAAATAAAACTAAACCTCTGAAGAGAGTCCTTTGGTGTCACTTGTTATTATTAGGAGGAGAAAATCCCCTTTATTTCTGGGCTGAGTATGGTGTAAAGACGATGTGGGGGTATTAATAGCTATCCAAATAAGTGTCTGAAATCTTTTGTAAACCGCGACGCCCTGAAACGTGACTGAATGGCACATGAATACAAGCCTCGATTACATGACAGCATAAAGAAAAGGTCACATTCCCCGATGGGCTCCAGGTGTTCAGCTTTACATCAGCTGCTAAAGCAGGGCGAACGTCTCTTGTCCTCGGATCAGTGACGAGGAGCTCGTTCGGTAAGAAAGAAGACGCGTGAATCCGACTGCAGCCGGGGGTCTGGATGAGAGGGCTTCCCTGAGGGAGTATGGATGGAGGGAGAGCGGTAGGCAGTCTGGGCAGCGGCGGGGGCTTCTTAAACGCGGGCCAGCAGAAAGGCCAGCAGCAACAGCAGCACAGCTAGGCACGGGCCGTCTGCCCTGCAGCGCTGGCTCTGATCAGTCAGGAACGGCTCTGGAGACTCGTAGCCCGAACCATCTGAAACACACAAACACAAGAGAGACAGCACGCGGAGAGGAAGCAGTAGGAAATGCATACCTTTACTCAAAGCAGCAGGGGCCCACAGCACTGACCTAATTAGAGTTTAATTACTGAGGCGGAGGATGTGGTTCACATTTCACCCAGCGTTTTCATAGATTACACGGACCTGACGTATCTGTGCCAATGAATTGCAAATAAACACTGGATTTCCATTTCGGAGGGTGAGCGCTGCTGTTTTAAACGACGTGAAACGACAAAGCGACCAGAATACTGTTCAGAAGCTTGGGGTTGATAAGATTTGGTCATTTCTTTCCAATTCCATTGGTTAATGGAAGACGTCTTCCCTAGAAGGCATTTATTTGATCAAAAATATAGTAAAGCAGTGATATTGTAAATTATAATTTAAAATAATAGTTTATTTTATACTATAATTTATCTCTGATGCAAAATTCCATTTTCAGCCTTCACTCCATTCTTCAGTGTCACATGATCCTTGTGATCCACAAGATTATGATGTGATTACTATCTGTGTTCAAAAAAGTACTTTTTATATGGAAACTGTCATTTTTAATCAATGTACCCCAGTTTACCCCAATATCTTGCTCTGACATATCATGTCAGTGTCATTGTTCTGTGTTAAGATGCACACCTGTAATATTTTATGTAAGGCATTTTTGTAAAAGTTGCTTAAATATCTTAATTTAACTAATGCCTAGTCCTGGCTTAAGCTAAGTCCCGTTTGTGAAACCGGGCCATAATGTGTCCCACCATAACAATAGTATGACTTGTGAATAAAGCAGCATTTTCAAAAGAACAAAGCTGCCACATATGGAGGAATTGGCACACAGTAATAAACAGGAACAAAAAAAACACAAAACCAATATTTTTCATTTTCTTTTCTAAGTGAGTTATTCAGTCTTTTTCAATACAAGAATTTAAGTGAAAATGTTTCTATTGTACTTTATTTACTTCTTTTCTTATAAATCATTTACTCACAGCACAAATGTACTGTATACTGTAGCTGGGTAGAAATCCCTATCAGCAACCGAGCACCAGAGATTACATCAGTGGCATAATGAATATGTGTAAAACAAGAAGGGTTGTAACTATAAATGTAACTTATGATGCCATTACCTGAAAAAATATATATTTTGCCTGTTTTGCTGACCACTGACTATCGTATGGACAAAACACCCAAAGGAGATTTCTTAAAACATCCTCTGTTCTGCATAAGAAAGAAAGTAAATAATGGCAGAAATGTCTTTTGCGGTATCCCTTTAATACTAGGTGTCCACTGCCGAGTGATGAAGGTAAATTGAAATAATGAACAATGATATTAATAGCTCCCATTAGACCTCAGCTGCTGTTTTGGTGGCTGTAGACTGCATTTGAACACATTCCCGCAGCTTGAAAATAAATATGACATCTCATTAACAAAATGTTCCTGGAAAATGTGTCAAACACTGCTTATTTGCATTCCTGTTATGTCTAACAGAAGGTTGGCATGTCGACATGAGGGGATATTATTTTCTACGCCGGCAGGGCAAAACAGTTAGAGCATGACTTACTTGTAGGCTTCACGTACACCTTCAACTTTAAACACGGCTTGCCAGCGTGGTTAGGATGAGGAGAGGCTGTTGAAAAGGAAGTTGAAGAGAAATAATGAGCGAAATGTGCTTGTGATAAACAGAATCATTCAACGAGCCAATGAATCAATCTGATTAAGATCCTCTTGGTGACACTTATGAACGTCTCTCAAGCCTCTGAGTTAGTTTGACCCCTTGTCAACCAAACGAGGAACAAAGTCGGAGATTTTCTTCATTCGGAGGAAATTGCTCTGACCTTCACCAGTTTGGTGTCGTCACATACAATGGTCTGCGACGCACAGTGTTCCTGTGGCAAATTACCCCACATAGCACTCAGTGACCTGAGAGCAAAGAGTCACTATTGAGTCAGCCTGCAGTTCGGCTCCACCAGAACATCAGCAACACCGTTCATCTCAGCTCCCCAGACACAAGCTTTCTGACAGATTACATCATTCATCTGTGTTTTACAGACACAACTGTACTGCTTATTTCCTTATAAGGGTCTGGTGAGAAAGAAGGGGAGAGTGAAATCATTTATTTGAACTTGACTGCGGTCAAATGTCTACAAAGAAAACCCAGCACATGAAGAAAACAGCCTACCTCACTGTCCTTCTCAAGCTTTTAGCAGTGGGACTGGTCTAGTGCAGAGAGTTTCATTTTTTAATGGCAAAGACCCACAAATTATATAATAAAACCCTCTGTCTCTTTTTCCTTCCCCATCTCAATATCTTACCTGAATAAAGGCTTGAAAGATTTATACATAAGACTTACACAAGTTTTATGTAAAGTTAAATATAGAAAAATAGGTTTGGGGTCAGCAAGACTTTTTTAATTTAAAAATTCTAGGATGCAAAAAGTGAGTAAAGCATTTTAATAATAATAATATAATTTTACAATTATAATATATTTCTATTTATAAATTATTCAGACTAAAATGTATCATAGTTTCAACAAAAATAATTTTCCCCCCTCCTTTTTCTGTTCAAATAAATGCAGCCTTGGTGATAGACTTCTTTTAAAACATTTAAAATAATTACTGACCCCCAAAATGTTTACAATAGCTTTAAAATATTGTTCCTTTATTTATTTTTAAAAATATGTGCGATAAAAAAAAAAAGTGTGATGAAAAGATGTATTGCTTCTGAAAACAAACTCCTGGCTTTTATATGTAGTGTGTTTTTTATTATAGGTTTTTAAAGGATTTTTTTTTTTTATCACAGCCAAGATGTGCCTAAATTATATGAGATATTTTAAAAATGAAGAGTTCAGATGCAAAAGCCTCTAAAAGCCGTCTTGCTCAAAAAAGAGATATCGATACTGAGTGAATGCTCTCCATATGCTGTATATGTTTATCAAGTACTTTCACTTGAAATGCGCTAAATCCCAGCCTCAAGCAACTGAAAAGTACCATTACTGTCATAGAAACCAATACAAAGCATCCAGAAAGAAATGCTAATTTTAAAGAAATGCAACAGATGTACTCAGAGCCTTTTGCATCTGAACTCAATGTGTCTGTTTTTGTCTAACCACCTTATTAGAGAAATGTGAAATGTTTTAGAGTTTATACTCAAATTTTCTTTAGGTCCCAGAAAAACAAACAAACTCCAACTATTGTCTAGAGTTTGTCATCTTCAACCTGAAACAACCCTCCCCCAGCGCCCCAGCGCCCGTCCCAGGTCATTGTGTATTCTTGTGGCGTGTTCACCACACCGGATCCTAGGTTCATTGGAGAGCACCCAACCTCAACCACCGGCAGCTGTGTAGAAGACGCCTGTCAAGATGTCATCACAGCCGATCAATACGGGCGGAGAGATGGAAGTCCGGGGGTTAAGTCTGACCAGGTCTGACGGACGTGTTCTTTTACCAGCAGACAATCGAGATCAGCCCCCACTTCCCAGTGATAACCTCTCAGATCCATCTCTCATCACTGACCCCTCCGACCCTGCCGCAATGCATCAATCCCCTCAGGGACCGTGATGCCCATAGAGCTGCCGGTATCCAAACAATCCTCTAGGGGAGTGGCCGGGGTGCTGAATGGAGTGGGCTCGGCGGGGGAGCGGGGGTGTCCGAAGGCCTTTTCCAGCCCTGAAACAAAAGCCTTCACAATGCAGGACCGGGCTGGGAGCTTGCATAAAAATCAGTTTGGGGGGACAGGGGCAGAAACACAGAGTTGAAGGGCATCTTTGAACTTTTTTGCCTGCTCTTTGTGGCATCTCTCCCTCCCTCTCCCTCTCTCTCTCGTGTGCGCAGACAACACTGCGGCGTGTATGATAAGCAGCGCTACGCCCTGCTGATTTAGGGGGGTTTGGGTGGAGGGGATGTTGACTCAGAACGACGCCCCCTCCGCGCCTGCTTCGCTCCCTTTCAGTCTGAGCTGTCAATCAGGGAATAATCAGCAGTCAAATGAAAAGCATGTAGGATCTGTGGCAATCTCCACGGGAGAGAGGAAGGCCCGTCCAGCCGCTGTGCAGATGGACAGTGTGTCTCTGCGACACAAAGCCGGTGAGAGCTCAAAGTGGCCGGGCTCTCTGTACTGTACACAGGTGGCTCCCGGCCCAGCCACATCTGCCCACGCCACAGCCGCCCATGTCAGGAATTGTAATTACCATATAAATTATTGATTTGCTTGCCTCTCCCTGTTTTCTCCCAGCTTCTTCCTGATACAAGTCTTTCATGTTATCGCATTAAAACAGCTAGGCGGTTGATGTGCAAAAAAAAGAAAGATTTTTTTGTTTAATTTCTACTTTTAATTTGGTTTAGCCACACAAAATTGTCTACTGGAGGACAGTAGGACAAACGCGTGAAGGACGAGTTTCCCATTTGAACCCACCAGTTTAAAGCTTTGTGAGGTTAATGGGAATGAGCTGTTGGATGTTTCTCATTTAGCAAATGCTGAAGCTTTTGAGATTAAAGGATCTCCGTTTCTCTAAAAAACTATTTATTTTTTTCTAAATGTCCTGTAATTCTGGGGCGTTTTGTTTGAGGGCCAGAGACAAAATTCAAATGACTGAACAGAAATAACAAAACAAATAGTACGAAATAGGAGCTCAAACTGTGCGTAAAGGTCTCATTTTTCTAAGGATGAAGTTTCAGAGTGAGGCAGCGTCTCTTTTGCTTCCCTGGAGCTCATTGTGTTCTCAGAGTTCCTGAATGCGGAGTCTGAAAAGTCACAGAAAGTCTGTGTGATTGGCTGATTGACCCTGTCAGGGTGATAATGCCTGCCTGTCATGTTCACAGCGGGTCCACAAATCCACTTGAATGGGTCAATCTGGTGGAAATGAACTAATTACACAGTAAACAACTCATGTGCTAATCAAAATAAAATTAGAGTTACGTATAGTAATCACTCAGATTGGTTTAAATTAAAGATGCACCTATGTGTCTGTGACTGTCATTAATCCTGTTTACCAAGCATTTGCTGACTAATGGTGCAAAAATGGTGACTATAGCCAATAATTACTAGACAAAATATGCTTATGTTTTATTGGAGTAATTATTTTTAATTCATAAACGTAAGTAAACATCAATCGTATGCATTTAAACCTTAAAATTGTGTAAACATGAAATAGAAATGGAGCTTAAATTAACTTGGAGAAAACAACAACCAAAGAGCAGTGAACCTCAAGCAGAGGTCAAGGGCACACCAAACCTCCAAGCAGGCCAGAAGATGATTTTTTGAATTATTTAAAGTAAAAATAAATGTTTGATTCGCCTCAAATGAAATACCTGGAGATATGTGGCAAAAATGTAGTGTAATGGAAAAAAATGGAATGGAAATAAAAATGAAATAATATATAAATACTGAATTAAAACACAAGTAAAAAATACTAAAAGTACTGATTGAAATAAAACTCAAGTATTTAAACTATTTTTAAAAATCTAAAATCTCATGACAAAACTAAAAATTCAATTAAAAAAAATTAAAAAAATTATTTCAAAATAATAATAAAAATGGAAAAAAATAGAAACATACTTATACTAAAATAATTCTACATAATAATAAAAAAAAAAAAAATGAAGTAACTTTATTTTAAAAGTGTGATATGAAATCAAATCTTGAAACCCTAGTAGCATCTTCATAATGAATGTATTTTTTTCTAATTATGCTAAGCTTTAAATTATTTTTTCAGGTAGACATTGGGAGTGAACTAAAGAAATTCTTATCCAGTAATTCATGAATGACTACAAAAGAATATGTTCATCCTTTTAGAAAAGCGTTATCCCTGAACAACATCCAGTTCTTCAAATTCCAGCAATCCTGAAACCAGAATCCAAAACTGGAAACATCTACAAACTAGAAATATCTGGCTTTCGAATACTGTTGTGGTCAACGGAGAGTCAAAAAAGATGGCAAGCACTTTAACAGAGTAGACTTGCACTTCTCATTTCAAAAAGCCCACCACGGTTCACCACTGCTAAAACAGCACTAAAAAACACACACTTACATATATAATAGTACTCGTGTCCAGGCCGGAACTCAAAACCAAGCGAGAAGGGGGTGAAGAGCTGAAACTTCTCAGAGAAGCGCAGGGGTCCGTCGGGACTCTGGGGCCGGTTACACTCCCATCGTTTGAAGCCCCTCATGCGGTGCTCACAGGTGAGGTAACCATCATGGTTGACCATGAAAAGGATGTAGCGCTCCATGCGACTGTGAGGCTGGGGCGTCTCGTAATACGGACAGTACACGTCCAGATAGTCATTGATGCTCACGGCCACTGTATATTCACCCTGCCAGAACCTGCAAAGGAGATTCAGAGCATTAGACCGCTGAAGCTTAACATTAGGATGACTGACATAACAACTCTTGTACACGGACAAAGAAATATAATGTAGTTCAGGTTTTTATTTGGCCTCCATTCAAACCATACAGCAGCAAAGAGGAAAGTTTAACACACAAAGGCTAAATCTGTTAGGCAGAAAATCACAGGGAACACAACAGAATAAGCTGGAATGAATAACCACAATGCATATTTTCTATCTAGGTCACCATTATGCAGAGAGAGAATGGCAAACCAGAACACACGGAGAACCGAACACTCGCTGAAATACTGTAATGAGAAGAGGGATGTTTGGAAAAAACATCTTTGACTAGGGTTTAAAATAGAGCTCCTTAAAAACAACTTGGTTTGCCTTTATTCATTTCTCTGGGTTAGAGCAGTAGCAACAGATATCAATGAGAATGTTGATTATGCTCTGAAAAACGGCAAATTTAGAGTTGAATCCATATAAATCATAAACTTCATATTAAATTGCACCCTTAATCCAGGCTTTGAACCACAGTGGCACCATAAAAGAATTTTTCATGCTTCGCATTTGATTTTCTCTCTACATAGTATGCGTTTCATGAGAATGCAGCTTTCAGAGAGTACGAAAAAACGGGAGGAGAGGCAAAAGATAGCATGAGTGAATCAGTTTGAAAGTCAGTGTGACCTACAGAGGCTGCGAATGTGTGACAGTACTGTGATGTCAGAGTCCTGTGAGTATATGCCTTTGACTGCAAAACAAATGGCGGCTGACAAAATAAAAATTAAATAAATGCATTGAGGTTTTGATGCTTGTAGCAAATACGCCAAGTAAGTTGACACTTTTTTAAAGACACTGTATATTTTCTGAAAACAAGTCTTACTGCCTTACAGCAAATACACGAGTGAGTCTCAGAAAGCCTGTCAATGATGTTTCAGGGTCATCACTTACTGACAAAAATGAAAGAAAAAAAAATCGCACAATAAAAAATTAAACACCTTTTTGTACTTTTGAGGATTGGGACATTTCACATTACATTATATATGTGAATATAAATTATATATATATATATATATATATGAATTTTAATGCCAGTATTAATGTGGATATAATATAATATATATATATATATATATATATATATATCTATCACAGCAAAGTAATGGCATCATCATTTTTTAACAGTAATTTACTTTTATTCTGCAAAGATGCAGTAACTGATTAAAAGAGACTGCTGGAAATTCATTTTTAAATGAATAAATTATATTTTATGTGTGAGAGTGCATATGCATAGCCTATATACCCTTATGAAAAATAAGTATAGTTAATTGTATTGTAAATATTTTCATGCCAACAAATACAATACATATTTGTGTGCTTTCATTCATTTATCATATTTACTACAATACAAAAAATAGCTATGTGTTTACTAAAAATACTGTGCAATTGTACTGCTGGAATACAAAATTGTTATACTTACGTCTGCTCAACTGAAACAACTAATTCTGTGCTTAATGCACTTTAAATATCTTGCATTTAAAGACTAATATAATATCAATGTAGCATAAGCAAGCACACAAACACACACACAGAGAATGCAGCATAAACAAGTACATACTCGTTTTAATGTCACTATTGATAAGGATTGTATGACCTATATATTATATTATTAAATAGAAATCATATGATCCTCATCAATCTAAAATGTGCGTGTGTGTGCGCGCGCACATTTCCACACTAATGTTTTTTTCTTTTAAATGAAATATGACAAAAATATGGTTTTGCGAGGTGCATCCATCCAACAACTGAATTTTAACTAAGAGCTAATATCTTCTAAAAGTGTCCTCGCATCATACGTGAACCCTACAAACCTTCCTGTTTTTTTACTGAGCAACATGTATCTAAGTGAAAACAGCAGAAAGCACTCACACCTCTGTAAGTGAGGAAGCACCTTCAGGCACTGGTCCATTTGCTTTCAGTGTTCAGAATAAGGTCCTGTCCTCTCATCTAGACAAGCTGCCCTCTTCAGCACCTGCCTGTCTGTCCTTTAACTAGACAAACTATTGGCACGGTGATTTTCTCACAGCACAACCCACATCAAGTGCTTTCTTAAAGGCTGCTTGTTTTGCCCTCAGTTAATGGCTCTTTCAGATGTTTGCACTCTCATTCACACACACACAAACACTCGTGTAGCATAAAACGTGCCGTAAATTACTTCCATGCGGCGGAACATCTCTGGATATGTTACTGTAATTCAGCTCTCACAGTCTAAATCAGGTCCACCTGTTGTAGATTAGCCACACTCCCAAACTGTTAGCTCGATCCCATCTCTCCACAGCCACGTTTACATTAAGCGGACAAATGTATTTCAGGTCCTTTCAAACAAGTCCAAGTGACTTGTTTGTCTAATCACTTGTTTATACTATCAAAAGGAATAAATCTCCAGAAAGTTTGGAGCTCCTGACCTTCAACGTAAACGTTGGGGAGATATTTCTTTCTAATCAAGCATGAACAGATTACCGAGGGGACATATATCAGTTTGAGCAGAACATCCCAGCATATGTTGAGGGATCACAACTGTGTGTGTGCGTGCGTGAAACCCATCCTTCACTATCTTTCCAGGAACACATTTCTCCTGTTGCGTCTGACCTTCTCAAACTCTCCCGAAGCACATCAGGAACTTGTTTATGGTTCATGGTGAAATATCGATCTGTGAATTTACAGTGGCTTCCATAACCTCATTAAAAATAACCGCTGATTGGTTCCATCGCCAAACGCAAGATTGCACAATAAATGGATTTCTTTTTTTCTTTTTTTTTGGGCGGGTGGCGGTGCGAGTGTTAACAGATATGATGAGGAGACAGCTGAAACATAAACAGACTGACGCTCGTGCTCAGAAATATCAAAAAGATCTCTCTCTCATGTACATATGCGCTAACACACACTAACACACACACACCTTCCTGTTTTCCCAAATAGGCGGAGCATCATGGAGAATTCTAAACAAACACACTTCAGTTGCTCACAGCACGCCGCTCCACATTCACCTGCTGTCGTCTTCCCTTTGTCTCTTAAAACTTTGATATTCAGAAGATCTTCACATTCAAATATCTGAAGCTGCTTTAAGGCAGAGACTTTGACAGATCTAAACTGGAGAAAATACGCGACAATAGCGGAGCTGAACAGTGATATTTTGGTAAACATCATTTGAGAAAATATGACATGTTGCTCACACACTAAAGCTTTGTGAAGGACATAAATGCGCTGGTACAAAAATAAATAAATAAATACATAAATACATACATAAATAAATAAATAAATAAAATAAAATAAAATAAATTACGCTTCTGATGCATTAATAATTAAATCCCAAAGGAGAAAAACATGTTTCTTTTTTTTATCTTTCAAAACAAGAAAACTATTATTCTCAATTTTCTTCTTCTTTTATCAAAGTAATGTGTTTTGAGAGAGTTCACTGGAGTGGAAGATTTCAGAAAATATTAAAGAGATCATTTGAATGTGTATTTTCAGTGTGAAACAAACTGATAACAAAGAAGTCAGACTTATAGAGTTAAAGGTTAGGCTCAAAGGTCATCATCTATGTGTGTTTACATGCAACCCCAGAACCTCAGGGTTAAAAATGGCAGACTTCATGCATCAGAGGGTTAAACTAATGTATTTCTGTGTAAACCAGTTTTGACGATTCAAAATGACTTTGTTTGGAAAAATAAAGCAAAGCAAACCAAAACAACCACCCCCCCCCAGAAAGAACAAATTTCTATAAACACTTCATACATGCATATACACACACACAAAAGCAAGTACATTTTTCCTGTGGCAGAGTTCAGTGAATATTGCTATTAATAGTTGAGCATGTGAGGATTTCTTTAAGCCTCACAGGAAGTCTTACATACTTTTTACCCTCGAGTCTTTGTACAAAAAGATCACTTGAGGCACATGCACACACACGCACTGCTGTAAATCCAAAGGTGGTGGTGGATCCGAATCTCTGGCATTGCACACACTCGCGTTACACATTATGGTGAGGCATTGCTGTGGATCGGTACGATGTGATTCTGGAGGCTTTCCAGCCCCACTTATTGTGTTCTTGCCACAAGCAGGCCTTTTGCCATCATGCCAGCCCTGCTAGACACTGGGGGCTTTTAATGATATGGAAAAGCAAAGGGCTGCCACAATGTTGTGAATGCAAAGCTCCAAGGCAAAGCTCTTCCATGCGAGATAAAAGAGAGGAGAAAAGCCACTTATCGCCGGGGCTATCTGCTGCCCGCATCTGATGTGGGGGCTTGGGAACCGGACCTTGTTATGTCAAGAGGAGCGAGGATGTACTGACGCTGCCAAAAGAGAAAGAGAAAGGGACAACGAGAGAGAGTGCTGCCATTCTAAACAAGTTTGCCCAAATGACAGCCACGCTGGATGAGAGAGGCAAATCTAGCCTTCATGATGTCACCGTCGCTGCTGTTTCAAGGGCACTTCATAAGGCTGATAAATCTTTGTAAATCAGCGCATTTAAAATGTGATATGATAAGAAATTAATGAAAAGGAATCTGTTAAAAACAAAAGACATGTGCTGCAATCAGCATAGAAAAAAAAAGAGAACCATTTTTAGCGGCATAAAAATACAGTATGGGCACAAGAGGCACACAAACATAATAATAAATAATAAATGTATTTTGCACGTTCAGAAGAAGCGAGCAGCTGTAGTGTGGAAACGTAAACAGGCTTGTCTAAGTCAATTGCTCAGTGCAAATAAAGAGACGTAATGGGAACCTGGTTTTTCTATGCTCTTTTTTATGTGTGTAATAGACATGAACAGGTTCTCTGAAAAACACCTAAGACCTTTAAAACATGTGTAGTCTTCATGCCACAATATATGTTAACTATGGTTTGACATATAATATACATATCTTGAATACAGCATTCATATCTGTCCATGCCCATGTCAACTAGAGTATTAAAAACTTGAAAAGTATTAATTTAAAGTACATTTAGAACAGATAAAAATGTGCAAATAAAATTGCGATTAATCACAAGTTAAACTCATGACAGTCATGTGACTAATCACGATTAAATATATTCCTTTTTACTTGATCTCACTAGATGAATTTCAACAGATGAACTTTGAAACAACATGATGGTGAGTAAATGATCAAGTCATTAGATTAAAATGCCTCTATAAAAGCTTTTCAAAAGCTTTGAAGCCCACTTGAATACAAAGAGTCCATTCCTAAGAACTTGGCAGGGGTGCAAGATATTTTTTAATTTAATCTATCTTAATATATATCATTCACCCAATTACAGTATTTTTCTAGCAGGATTCTCGAAGAGTTTGCATCACACATCACAGTGAGTGACTGAATTCAGGCACGATGCAATCTAATCTATTATCTGGCATTGATGGAGGGCGTAAAAAAATAAATAAAGCCCTAATATCCAGACTCAATCAGTCCTCCTATAGCAATGCTCAGCCGAGGTGATTAATCAGAGCCATTGACTGTTTAGCAGGCTGCTGTATGATAGATGGCGTCTGGAATCGTAACTCTGCCTCTGGTCACAATGGCAGAGATCTGCAGCCAGGCTCCTGGGCTCTGGAGGGAGCAACCCATCCTGATGATGAAGGCCGTCCAAAGCCTCCTCGCAGCATACAGTCGGCCTCATTATTCCCCTCCGCTCAGACAGAAACACAGCAGGGATACTGCAGCATCTCCATGGGAAGAAATAATACTTTTGGATACAATTACCGGATCGGGAGTGTGGCATCTTACCACAGGCAGCGTCGGTCCTAATATCTAACTCATTGTTAGGCAGCTCAGTTTGCACGGCTGGCTACGGCACAGAATAGGGAGAGACATGCCTGTGGGGAGTCTGCGTAGCCTCGCAGGGGCCGTAATCATTTTAAACGTGAAATTATGAGCTTTCACGTACGGAAGTCTCGACGAGGAGATTTGTCCGCTCTTTTGCATGATACTGGAGGCAGGACCTAAAGCTTTGGCTCCGGTGTGACTTATTACAGAGGGCAGGACATGAAAAAAGCATCATTTTCTTATTCTTTTCTCGTGGAATGAATCTTAGAGCGTCAAGCCAAACAGTAGCAGTAGGAAAGTGTCTTATTGTTGGACTACAATATGGATTATGACACGAAGGGTGACAATTACTGGGCTTTTTGTCTGTAAATTGTCAAGAGCCTTGTGGGTCGCTGATAAATCCTTTCAGAGGGAACAGTAATAATGGATAAGAAAATCCATCAGCGAAAAAAGAACAAAGCAAATTGTTGCTTTAGTAAAAACCTAAAGCTATGTCTGTTATGTGCACTACTTTTTATTCATTTGGGGTTTTTCTTTTTTAAGAAATTAATACTTTTTTTTTCAACAACAAGGATGCATTCATATTATCAAAAGGGACAGTGCAGATATTTGTAAATTTTTAAATACAGTTCAAATACAGAACTTTCTATTCATCAAAAAAAAAATATAATAATGCGATGTTTTTGAACACTAAAATCAGCATATTAAAATGATTTCTGAAGGATCAGAACTGTACAAACTGGAAACTGACACTGAAAACTGAAATAATGATGGCTAAAAAAGAGTTCATTTGCAAGAACAGATAACCCAGTTAAAAAAAAAAAACAAAACAATACAGCTAACTAACACAATAGAACAATAGAACAATAAAAACATGCTAACATCATAAAAATTCTGAATTTGGAAATAAACTCTTCAAATGCAGATCAAGGGAATAATAACATTTTAAAGTTTATACAAACAGAAATGTATAAAGTATAATATTATTTGACAGTATTACTATTTTTACTGCATTTTGAATCAGTTCATAATTAATTTTATTATTACTACGAAGTCATTTAGACTTAATCATGTTCAAAAGCATTAATTGTGTTTGCAATTCCAATTCTAAAACAATGTTAACAAACCCGATCCAATATGCGTCTTACAATCAGATTTTTTTTCAATCCAAATATCTCAGTTTTAACGGTCATATCTAGTATCAGGCAGTTTTTTCTTATTCAATACATGACGAGCATGTAACAAAATACAAAGTCCACGCTACCAGAGCTCGAATACGCTCCTCTTTGCTTACTGTTTCATCATATATCGACTGTGTGACATTCATTATGCAGCGAATAGTGAATGAGCAATAGAGTCAGCAGTTCTGGCCACACTATATGCATAAAGCACTTCTATCGCTTATGTTGTCTGATGTGCTTTTTGAGTTCAGCTGAGCAGCTAGATATCATGACGGACATGAGCAGAGGTATAATTTCCAGTTTTATGTCCTCTTCTTTCACACTGACAGCTACCCCCAGTTGTTTAAATGCAAGTCTCTTAGATTTGTGCTGACGCTTACATACTGTAGCAACAGATATAGATACAGTGGATACTGACTACACGGTCTGAACAAACGGATCAGATTTTATCACATGCACACCATGGATTTAAAAAACAAATCGGATTGGCGTGCGGTGTGAACAAAGGCTTTCTTCTAAAACGAACCGAGAGGATTTGAGTCTCGTCTCACTTCATCTGGCAGAGGTGAGGCACAGTGTCTCCCTGATGTAGGAAACCTAATGATGCTGGACAGCTGTCCACAGAGGAGACACTCAGCCTCTGCGTGAGATTCCTACAGATGAAGTCACCTAAGAAACAAGGCTCAGAGCTGTCATGGAGTGGATTTTACACTCGTGTCTGAAACTGGACAAGACTCTTGAATTCCCACAGTGAAAGGGCCTCTTCTCTCCACTGACAGGACTCCAATGAGGCCGTGCCCCCACACACAGCTCACCCGACAGCCATCATCACCCACTTTACAACACATGATTGTGACTTTGTGCAGAAGGAGAGAGAATGACTATCTTGATTGCCTCTACACTCGGAAGACTGGCACGGTGAAGGTGACTGCTGAGTAGTCTGCGCAGGTCCACACAGATGAGCTGATGCCCGAACATGGCCTAAAAACGAGACACTGTGACTCGACCTAGCGGCTACTGTCAAATTTTAAGATTAAATCCGAAATTGCTACATTTCTAAACATAAGCCCAGATGTAGGGATGCAGGGATGGGAACTGTAAAGGAATATAAGGTAACACTTTTGTTTAGGGACCTATTCTCATTCTCATAACTAGAAGGCATTTTAGCACATTGGCAGTTTAATAGAATAATATATAAATAGCTTATTCTGTTTGACAATATTTAAATCCCTTAATCTTACTCCATACCTAAACTTAAATACTACCTTAGTAACTATTAACATGGAGACTCGCTGGATGAGCTGCTGTCAATCACTCTGGCTACAGTGTTTTTTTAGCACATGGTGGTTTTATGTCACCAACACACTTATAAACCTAGAGTAATGTCAACAACATGGAAGCGCAAGCTTCGAATGCACGGTAGGTGATCGTATGTTTTAAATGACAAATTTTGATGTCTTGCCATGAGAACATAACATTAAATTAAAAGCTGCTGTTAAAAATGGCCCCGGTGCAAAGTCAACGTCAAGTGGTGTTTTTTTTTCTTTTAAAAGTTTTTAGACATCACTTTATACAAAAATATTACAAACTGATGACAGTCTTTAGAGAGAGGGAAGGGGGAAATTATAGTGTGCGGGGTTTTGTGTAACGTGATGAGAATAAGATGGCTGGATTGCGTCTACATTACACTGAGATCTGATTAGAAAGCGTCCCGACTACCTCTGCATTGGTACACACAGATCAGATAACATTACGATTACAAACACGATTACACTTGTCTTTTTCGATGTGTATGTGTACAACATCTGGAGGTCGCCCTAACCCCAATGCTGATCTGGATTGATGTGAAGTAAAATATCTGACATGTATCTGGTTAGATACCGCATATGGAAGTGGACTTCTGACTGCAGTTCTGAATCAAAGATGAAGAGAACATGTGGAAAAAAACATATTTTCAGTTAAAATTACCATATTTTTTTTACATTACAATCCAAAATTCGACACAAATCTTAAATTACACGTGAAACGCTTCCAGAAACAGACCTGAGTACTGTGAGATTGGAACAAGTTTATGTGCCAGCTGAACGTGTGATTGTATAAAGCACCAATACATTCCAGATGATTTAGTAACAGCCTTGCACCTTAACTGGAAAGCTAAAAATTTATATGGATTATTTTGCAGGTTAGATAATATAATGAGATATGAGGTAAACTGCGGTTATATCTGCTACAACAGACCTCTATCACTTTCATGAGATAAAGATAAATACAAAACAAATGTGCAACCCTTATGCCACCGATGATAAATAAATTAGGACTATTTGAAGTGAAGGTCGAGGTAGGTTGATTGATTTTGTAATTGCACTGACAGATGCAAAACATTACCATCTGTTGCCTTTTTCAAAGAATTAATCAACAAATACAGCATGTGTTCAGCAGTCCTGCCAGTTAGACACAATTCACCGCTTTCCCCATTTCTCTTTCGTGTCTCATAAACATAGCTGAAAAATCGGTTTCAGACCAGAGCTCATGGGAGATCCATCTCTTGCGAGGCAAGTGACCCGGCCAGCCCCCTCTTCTGCTGCAAATGAAAGTGTGCTGAACACGGGCCGGCTGCACACATAAAAGAGCGACCAAACGGCACGGTCCGAACAGCCTCAAAAAAATTCTAGATGAATGTGTGTACGCTCTAAACAGTACTTTGCTCCTCTTTCACCCTCTATCGACTCTCCTTTGACTGGCTCTAATCAGAAGGGCTCCTGTGGAAAGCTGTCCTCACTACTGAAATGCATGACTGGTCTGAGACAGAACGGTCAATTTAACACAGAGGCACAAGGCTACAAACTTGAGAGGTGGTATAGAAAGTGATCGGAATACTGAGTGCTTTAAGGACCTAAACAGCTAAATTAAATCTATAGAGTCCCTCAATAGCTGCAGCAACAATAGAAACAAGCACACACACAAATCACTGTTGACAAATATAACACGCATATAATATAATATAATAATATACATTTAGCTATTTAAATAAATGTTTCATTATATTTGTATATTAATATTACCCGTATTAATATTGAGGCCACAAACCAGCACAACTGGGAGGAAAAATAGTGTTTAAAATAGTTTCAGATGAAGTATAGCATGTCAGAATGCAGGAATCTGCTGCGACGCGTCATGTCAACCGGCCTATTAAAGCGTGAATAATTTTGCTAGTTATCTCTGTTTATCGTAGAGAGGGACTCTGTCTCTGGAGTGTTGGAGCTATAACTACAGCAGTTTGTGGGAGGTTTGGCTAATCTGTAAATTGCAAGTACAGGGCTTTAAAGTGGCAGTTGCTCTTGTTTAAATGAGGACGCTATTTTTCTCCTCCACTGACCAAACCTTGACCCTCGTAGAGCTCTTGAAATAGGTACGTACTCCTGGGACAAACGGCTCCTGCAACAGCCTAATTTTAAAGCAAATGAATAAATCGCTGCCTTGAGACTCCAGATGGTATTTTTTCTTTTGTACTCCCTGTGCAAGCAGAACACAAAAACTACATTCCTGACATTTCTGCATAACATAAGGTACAAAACAAAATGTGACACAACATAACATAATTTTCCAAGCTGTTGAAATATTGAATTTAGGGTTATTGTTACAAAACAGCATGTTATATCACAAAGGATATCGTACATCTAGGACAATATAAGCATAAAAGTGCTAATCTGAAGATTTAGAGCTGAAGCACATAGGGTTATGCTTTTCTTATGTTGTTGTTGGACCATTTTTTACGTTGCATAAAAAAAAAAAATGTTATATGTAGATAAATGCTTCTGTGATAAATATTCAATTGCCCTAATCATCTCTCCATCTTCACTTTCCTCAACAAAATAATTTCAGTCATTCACTTCATACTTTTATTTAATAACTTCACCTCAGTCACCTAAACAGCGGCTCTACTAGTGTCCTCTTGACTTATATTAAAGGGTCAATGCTTTGTTTCCTTTTGTTTGAATGTGAGGACTGCTTACTGAAATCCAGAAGTACAGAATGAAGGGCTATGTCTTGGGGCATCAGCTCAAAATAAAAGAGTCCTTTTACAAACATCAAGTTTTGATGTTTCCCACGCAAGCGCAGGGGAATAGCTGTCAAAGAGGTGACTCAACAACAAAAGAAGCTGCTGACTTTTATATCTAGCTCTATCAAGGTCAACGAAAGACAGTGATTCAAAGAAAAGCTTGACAAACATAATTTCATTTTAGTTAGCACATAGTAGGTGACTTTCGAGCATAAGCTAGTGAATTTAAATTTGTCTCCCAAGAGTTTAGCCATCGGTAGTGCTGCGTGATGCTAGGCTAACTGTTAAATAGCTATGCCGAGCCCCTCAGGCTAAAACACTGATGCTAACAACAATGCAGACACAAAGCCTTGTGGTGTATATTGTTCCCACTCTTTTTTTTTTTTTTTTACCTCAAAATAAAAATGTGGGCACCAGGGTAAGCACTTCTGCTAAATTATTCACTTATCAAACTCTTGCTCCTGGTCTTTTCTCACTTTTTAATGTTTTCTTTTGAAGTTCATTAATTAGCTTTGCTAGCTCTGCTGTTTTCCTCATCCTATTTTCCTTCCTTTAGCCCCTCGCTCCCTTGTTCTCTGCCATTAGCTAATTAGACTCAAAAAGGGCCGATCCTTCTCCTCTCGTTTAGCAGCCCGTAAAAGACTGGATGTTTGGCATGCGGTAGCAGTAGCATCGCAACCGATTTGTGATATCCGCATATCTGTGGGAGTAGCCCTGTTAGCCGCTTCAGTGTACTGTGTGGATTAGCCGTAGCAAACATATGTAATGTTTGGCACTTTATGAGCGACTCTAAATGTAAACTGTCAGAGTCTTTGTTGTTTTTTAATTAACTGGTTGACTTGGTTTGTGAATGTGCTATTGTATCTAAAACTGCATATGTAATGGGCCCTCAGTAAACAAAGCAGGAATTATTTTCAAGCAACAAACATTTGACTCTGCAGGGATGATCCGTGAGGGTGACATGTCAGGAATTATCTTCCTCAATGAAGCATTCAATCAGTTCGGAGCAATTCATGCCTGACTAACACTCTGCAGTACGAACCGAGTCCTTCCAGATCATTTTCATGATCGCAGCGAGGACACTCAGGTGACAGACAGGCTCGCATAGATACAGACACGGTTTTTCACTTACCATGAGACCAGATCGTAGGTGTGGAAGCTGTTTGATTGGCTCTTAATGAGTTTGTGGTGTCAGGGGACGGGATGGACCACCAGGGCCTGGCCTATAAATACCCCTGATAAAAGCAGCACTGTCATGTTGCATTGATCACAGCAAGATAACTGTGAGGGGAAACATCTGAATTAAGTGGTGTCCTGCTATCTCCTAACTCACACCTGTGAGGAAGAAGTGCTGCTGTGTGCTACTTGAAAACAGGACAGTGACAGATAGGCATAAGAGCTCAGGGAAGGAGGATGGATAATACTGTATCACTGGCATGCTCGGGTCTTCTCTGAGGCCTCTGAAGGATAACTGAATAGCATTAAATAAGGCTGATTTAATTACGCCACACTCCGTTAATGCCCGCTGAGCTCGTTTCCTTTTCCTTCACTCTTCATTTCTTCTGTCACTCAGTGGATAGATGACTAAGAGACACACTGTGGCTTTGATTTGAAAGAACGACAGAACTTGATGGTATTTCCCTCTACATTAGAGGCAAGCAACGCAGAATGGCAGGGCTCTACAAAAAAAAAAAAAATGCTGTGGTGGTATGATCCCAGCTAACAGGAAATGTTCTCGTAACATTCTCTAAAGGTTCTCTAAAAATTATCAAAAAACGTTCTTGCATAACTTTGGTTCTTTGAAAAATGTTTCCATTGAGTATGGAACATTCGAAAAACATTTTAAATAACGTTCTTACAACCAAACAAGAATGTTAATACAACGTCTAAAAAACTTGAGGTATAACGTTTTTAAAACTTAATGGGAACGTTAGAGGAACATTTTTATAATTTAAAATTGGATGTGCCATGGTACAAACATATTACCACAGCACTCAATCTCAAGAAATACACAATGGTTAAACATCTAGAAAACCAAAAGGCACTATGTTTTACGTAAATGGTACCATAGAATTCTTAGTTTATGTTGATCTCAGTAGAATGGTATACTCATTACAGTAACAGTACTTCTGTTACATCATTGTACAAAACGTCTATATTTACCACAAAAAAAATATAAATTTTTTTGACAGTAACACTGTTTCAGCATAGTATTTCGGACATGTACCATGGCATGAATTTTAGTTTCAGGACACTTGCAGTCACAAAAATTGTAAAACTATAACGTCTACATAACACTAACATGTCCAAAATACCATGGTACCACACTTATGTTAAAAATAAATCGTTTTTGAAAATACTAATGCTTGGCAAGTTGGCATAGTCCACAAATAATGTTAATGATATCTCGCCCGAGTCTCTGAGATCAATGTCCCTCGGCAGGTGGTTTCAAAGGAGGAAGACTCTCCTAAACAGATGGCAAGCAGTTTGTCACATCGATTGATTTTCCAGGTCCCTGGCGCTGTGCTGTGTCTGAGGTTTGGTGTCTGTCCAGCAAATTATCGAGGTCTGGGATAAGTATTGCACTTTGAGCCACTTATTTTCATCCCACTATGGCACTTTCCCGAAACACACTTCTCACTTCAGGATTTCTCTTTGTTTTAGGTGATTTGCTGTTCAAGACATCACGTGTCATACATAATAAATCAGAGCAGAAAGTGTATGGCTGCACAGAGTCTGTTTTGGATTTACTAAACTAAAAATATTTAGCAATAACACTTCTGGCTGCTAATAGCCTCCACTCAATAATTTCCTCAAGGTTTGCATAAAATATGCATGATAACATTTCAACACCCATAAACACAGCCAGAAACAACCATATTAAAATACAACATAAAACATAACTGGTAACCAGCTCATATTATGTTTTGGACACTAGGTTGCTGGTTTATCCAACAGGGTCTATAATACCAAGAGAAAGCAATCTGTTGGCACTCCCATTCATCTTAATGGCAGTTTCTCGGCTTGTACAGAGACCCCTGGTGTGTGTGATTAAAAATTTGCCATTTTTTGGATCCTGGACTAATAAAAAACACACAATAACATCAAATATTAATAACTTAAATAATGCTTGTAAGTAAAAAATATAAAATAATCTGTCACAATACGTGACTTCAACAGAGAAAGAAGAAAAATGCACCGTCAATGTACATAAAATAAAATAAACTTCTCACTTCTAATATTTTCTTTTAAACAGGTGGTGTAGCTCCAAGATGTACCTGGGCTATCCTAACCAAACAAACCCTGACCAACCACAAATTGTCACGTGCTTAACTGCAGAACCTGATTTTGCGGAGTTCGGCGTGCCCCTGGGTCAACATCTTTGTCGACCCTGGAACTACATTGTGATTGGCCAATCAGATTTGAAGAACCAGTTTATAGCTTACAATCAGTATTTGGTGCTTGTAAATCAGTGTCAGTCATCTATCATTTCCTCCAATTTTAGGCATTACTCATGGGTAGGGTTAGGTTAAGGTGTTGAGATATTGTACAAAATATGTTAACCCAGGAACACGCCTAACTCAGCAAAATCAGGACGTGCGGCTTAACTAGCAAGGCTACTTTTATCAACCACCAATGTCCAACACCAAACGAGCACAAACTATCTTGTACCCACGTATAAACGAACGCTGCTCAGCGCTGGTCTTCCCAGTAGAGTAATCAATGAAGCATCGGCTGATTGCGCAAGTATCCGCCCGCACCAGTAATCATACTATGTGTATGAAATATTTAAATCGAATTAATTAGATGCGGTGCTAAACTTCAATCAGCTGTGCAAGATGAGATTCCTTTCTAACTTTCGAAATCAGCATGCACAACTTGGTACGCGCTTTAGTATTCGAGTCAGGCGAGAGAAACAAAGAGAATATTTACTGGGGTTACGTAATGCAGATAGAGGTACTTAAGTGAGTTTGACCTTGAGCGGATAGAAGCTCCTGTTCGGGTAAATAAATAAAGCAAAAGCTAACTGCGGAATGAGGACAAAAGTACAGTACATTAGCAAGCACTTGGATGGAGCAATTCATTCAGTGAGGAAGTGAAAGGCAAAGAGAGAACAAGGGGGTCTGCGAATCCGGCCAAATCGTCTGTGGGAATCTTCTCTCTTCCTTACATCCCAACGCCCCCCCTCCACCATTTATCTCTCACTCTCTTCCATCCTCCACCTTTCTCCCCCTTTTTAAAATTCCCTGAGTGGATAATGTATTCCCGGGTTCTCCCACCGCCTCTCAGTGCCCATGGCTAAGCGGAGATCAGACACTGAGATCTATCGGCCCTCTCCTGGCAGCACTGGCACGCTGCCTCTCATTGGCTCCCAGCGCTCTGCGTTATGTAAACATACTCTGAGATGGAGAAGGAGGGGGGAAAAAGCGACCTCCACTCATTTCCACATCAAAGCAACCAGAGATGCTAGTCATCATAAGGAACGTAGCATGTTAATTGTTGTGTAGGTTAAACTTGCTGATAAAAGGGTTAGTCTCCTCAAAATGAGATGCCTGACTGCTCTGCGCTTTTTAAAGCACGTTAGGCTAACTGAAGCTGATGTTGAACCGAGCTTTGATTTTATTCCCCTGCGAGGCTTGTCAGATGATCTTAGCCAACCTTCAGGAAGTTCCTCCAGCTTGACAATATTGCTCATTTCCTCCTCCTTCGCAGCTTTTAACAACTTTACACTCTACCTCTGGCACATAAATGATCTTAAAAAAAGAGAAAAAGGCAAATTGATTTTGCTGACTATCTCCCCAAAATCGATGTTCAAGCGAGAAGCTCATTCTCTTCTTCTGCTAAAGCCTGTTTCACACTAACACATAAGCGGCGTGTATGTGTTTTGGCACCCATATTAACAGGTCACAGTCTTCACACTGTTCACGTAAGCAGCGCGACTCTGCATTGCTAAAGACCTTGGAGAAAACACACTGATAATGCGCTAATAATGAACACATATCTAACCCATTACATAAAAGTTTTTATGAACACAACATTTTGCAATATTTTTATAACATGAATAAAATACCACAAACTACTCTTTGTAAAATAAAATAAGGTGAAATATAAAAACGAACGGGGTCTGTTTTTTAATGCTTCTGAAAAAAGTCTCATTCTCGTAAAAGCGGCATTTGTTTGGCCAAAATGTAAAAAAAAAAGTTTTTATCGTAATATTTAAAAATATCAATTATTTATGATGAATAAACTACAGCTACTTCTCCCGTCTTCAGTGTCACATGATCATTAAAGAAGATATTTAAAATAATGTGGGTAACCAAACAGTTGCTGGTTCCTACTGACTTCAATAGTATGAAAAAAAATATTATTATGAAGTCAATAGGGACCTTTCCCCCACTATTATTCAAAATCAAAAATTCATGCAGGTTTGGAACAACTTGGGGGTGAGCAAATGATGATGATTTCCTATTTTGACTAAACTAACCCTTTAAATAATGAACATTTCTGGACATGAAAGTGATATCGTGATGGTTATACATTATATATGATACATACTGTATATCCTTACATTTCATAACCTGTGTCTGTTATTTAAGCAATTACTTTTCAGAAATCATTACTTTCCTGTTTAAAGCCACAGCTGTCATGCCGCAGAGACGTTGTTAGTCAGGCTGCAGCTTTGCTTACGCACTACTTATGCATGCAGAGCGAAACAGGCCTCATTTGTGACAGCACACGCTATTCATAACTCATACTCATCCTATGAAGTGGCATCATGATGAACTCTGGCCAGTGACATCTCAAACTAATCAGCAGAGCAAACAACACTGGCTGAAGCCAAAAACTACTCCACCTACGATCCACCTCTCAGCCATCATAATCACATCACACACACAGACACACAGACATTAACAAGCACTTAGGACATGATTGAATCTGTAATCGTGATCGATCCTCCCCTCTCATTCCCACAACTCTTCCATAAGGCCCTCTACAGCACCCACGCTCCTCCACCGCTGACATAACTATTCACCTGGGGCCAATTAGAGCTACCCAGGGTGTCTGCACCGTCCCTCAGGAGTTCCCACACTCCCACACCTGACCAGCCTGTCAACAACACAGAGGAGCACAACACAACCACAGCATTTTTCTACCCAAAATTCACCCTGCTGGTGCTCAGAAGTAGTTACTGATGCAGTGGAGAAAGGTGGAGTCATCTGAGATAGCCTGTGGCTGAGTGAGTGTAGTCAGTTTGTATTGAAGACGATTTGAAATATCAATGCCTGTCAGCCTTCTGCCCTTTCCAGATGCCTTTTCTCTCCCATTGTTTGGGAAAAACAAAAGCATGTTTTTGTGTTAATGGAGAATGAATGGATTCATTGTAGTAATTAGCCCTTGGGGTAGCGGCGCATCAAACAGTGTTTAAAAATGAATGAACCCATATGAAATCAACATGCATCATCAACTTTGCCAAACGCATTCGAATCAAAAGGGGAAGGTGCATTTTCAATTTGATGCATATATATCCAATAGACATGCATGCACCTCAGAGCTCATTTTAGCATTGTTATGCAAATTGTTACAAGTCAGTTATTTTAATTAGCAATCCATGCGTTTAGGAATATCAATGTGGTTTAAAAAATTTCCCACAAAAATATCGAAACCAACAGAAAGCTGCTTTTTTTTTAAAGTGACTTTGAAAGCAATGGTTCAAGCATCACTACATGATATAAAAAAGGGAAATTTAAGGTTATTTTAGGATATTTTGGTTGTGGGAGTCCCCAAAAACAGATTGACAAGCATGCAAGGTAAAAAAAAACACTTGAATGCAGAGGTGGGTAGTAACGAGTTACATTTACTTCGTTACATTTACTTGAGTAAAATTTTTGGGTAACTAATACTTTTG
>JAUCMU010000042.1:9417880-9440998 GCA_032275025.1 Enteromius treurensis | reverse complement strand
GTCAATCATACCGTGTTGCAAGGACCCGCCCTTCTCTGCTTCTGATAGGCTTGTAACGTTAGATAAAGCTGCGTTCCTCTCATATGATTGGTAGGTAAAATAAATTGGCTCGAAAATATTAAACCGCATGTGCAGGCTTTAAATTTATTTTATTTTTTTCCCTCGCGGTCGCACGCCGGAGATCCGGCACGGTGCCGGAATACTTTAAGCCCTGTATAATTGATTTTTTTTATTATTTATTCAATTATTCTGTCAGACTTTATTTTTAAGTTCAAATTCATGCTATTAGCAAACCAATAATTAAGTCCTTTTCTTCAATAAACCCCTAATTTGCTGCTTATTAATTATTACTAAGGTAATTGTTAAGTTTAGGTATTTGATGGGATTAGGAATGTAGAATATGTTTTTTAAGTACTAATAAACAGCCTAAAAATGTTTAATTGCCATACTAATAAGTAACTGGTTAATATTGAGAAGTGGTCCCTATACTAAAGTGTTACCAATTACTCATAAATACAAGGGTTGGTGAGATTTTGTATGTTTTTATGAAAACATGTTGAAAGTAGTTTTTTATGCATTTATTTAATAAATAAAGTTAATAAATCAGCAAAAAAATATATTTTAATATATTTACTGAATTTCTTCCATCTTTGATGAATATGATTTTAAAAAGAACAGCACTTATTTGAAACCAAAATCTTTTGTAACATTAACAATGTCTTTACTAAATAATGCACCATGTTTAATGCTGATTAAATTTCTTTTAAAACATAATGATAATAATATACAATTTGTATTTATTCATTACTTTTATTATTATGATTAGTTGTGGCAAGCTTAATGTTAATAAACTGAGTGTAAATATGCAATTAATATGAAAAGTGTAATTAAAAATCGAATTATTTACTTACAGAAATGGCCTGAAGTCTCTCTTGCTGTGACAAAGCTTCCGACATCCTACAAAAAAAATGATAAAATGGTTTTAATGATTCAAAGGAGTAATTGAGTGATAATCACCACTTTTCATTTACCTAAGCATAACATTCAGTATAGCATTTTAGTTTCATAATGCATGGCAAGATCCCTGTCTCATTTTTAGACACACATCATTTCCCCTTTAGACACACATTATACACTACCTTGTAGTACATTTCTATACCTGCAAATTTGAACTAACGTCTTGTACACTTCCACAGTGCATTACAGATGGACCACATGCTTCGCTCTTATAAAATATAAGCCCTGCCGGTCAAGAGTTTTGCACTTCTCTCCTTTGAGGGAAACAGGTCGATGAGAATCGATAAAAGAAGTGGGCAGCTCTTTTTCTCCGAAATCAAACTCCAGTTATGAACCGATATATATCACAAATCATTTTTGCAGCAGCGGAAAACACCAGTCCAACAGCTATGAAGGGAGAAGTTATGAATGGCATGCAGATTTCACGACTGTTAACAGTCCTTTGCATTCCAGCCTAAATTGATTCCAGAGCTCCAACATAAAGCCCAATCCAAGGGAAGACCAACGTTGCTGGCTCCAATAGTTCTGTATGACTTTGATATGGGTATGAATACTTTGAAAAAGAAACCAAAACTCCTCTTTGCAGTCAAGACAGGGTTAATATTAATACAAGCTGTCCAAACATTTGTGGTTCGTGTTTGTTGGCTACATTGATAAGCATTCTGTAAGAAGAAGGCAAATCATACAATGCATGGATTGAGGAAACTCACAAAAAAATATCAAAGGAAAAGGGACACATGGATAAAAAAGAGGTCAACCATGGAATAGGAATAGGGGCATTGGAAAGCCATGTTAAACCTGGCACAATGACGTCTTTTGTCAAAGCCTGTTTTACTGCAGGCTTCTGCGCTGGTCCTCAGTAAAAGAGCTTCTCTCCTGAAAATGGCTGCAGGGGAGAGTCATCCAGCTGACTGGTGATCTCAGTGGCCCACCCGAGCACAGCTAGTCACATGTTCACTCCCTCACAGGGAATGTTTGTCAATATGTTATCTCTCTCTTATTTCAGACCCAAAGATTCATTCACAATGGAACTGATCATGCAAGATGAAATCTAAGCAGTAGCTTAAGTGATTTGCCTCTCTACGTTCAGACCAAAGGATTAACTGTTGAGCGATGAAATAACTGTTGAACTCAAGCTCACCGCAGACCCTCTCCTTGGGTGCAAAAACACTCAATATTGCATTAACACCTGCATTTTAAACCTCTAGTGTAGATAGTCACAAATGCACCACTTGAGATCACACCGAGGATGATTCATGAAGCAAGCCCACTCATGAAAAGTGGAGCAACATGGACGGTAGCAAAAGCGATAAACAATGATTCAGGCATAACAGTTAACAAAACACACATAAGCATTTGCTCAGGGTCTAACAGGGTCACCAAGCTGGTTGACCAATGAAATTCCATGATTTTTTCATAGATTAATATATTTCATATATTTAAAGAATGTATTGAGGGAAATGTCGTAGTTCATGGTTAACAATTGTTACCTACTCTAAAGTGTTACCAACAATGTGAATGTATTTGGTCTTGGCAATAGATCTGCCACACTTCTGCTGTTCGTTATTGCTGTTGTTGCAGATTATTGCAGCTGGAAAGCAAATACAGGAACTTGCTGCATCCAATACATGTAGTGAGTATTTAAGACATAATGCTGTTGCACACAAAGTATTCATAATAACCCATAGCACAGGTGGAGCTGGGGAAGGTGGAGGCTTTTAAAGGTCAGAAATCAGATGTGTGTTTTTCCCATAGTTTTAAGAATGCCGCTATAATATAAAATATTTAAAAAAATGTTATTACTAAAGGGTTAGTTCATCCAAAAATACACATTCAAATTTCCACAGTCAGCAGAAGTGAGAGAAAAGTGTTTATTACACATGAAATATGGATATTTATCATACAAAAAGCATGGATTCACTACAGGGGGCCTTTATTCACCCCCCTGGAGCTGTGTGAGGGGTGTTTTATTACGAATATGCGCACATTATTTCAGGTCTCCTGATGTGTAAAGGCTACCACCCGTTCCTATTAAAAGGCTTGGAGGAGTCTGGACAATTTTAATTATATCCCCGTTTGGATACATGTGAAAGAAGAATAAATACACCTAGGATACTTCAAAGGTGAGTAAAAGACAGGATTACTTTCATTTTTGGGTGAACTATCTCATGTATGTAAGTGCACCAGTTGTTGGGTTTGGCCAACTAATCTGCAATAAATTTCACTAGTTCTAAAACTCTAAAGCAAATTAGTACAACACTATATCGGTGGTTTAGGAATGGAGGAATAAGGAGAAACTCTTTGAAAAGTTTCAACACCATGCAGCCATTTCCTTTCGCCACATCTCATTGACAGCATTGGAAAAGCACTTGGGAGTCCAGGAAAAACACAACACTGGCCAGCTTTATCCAATCTGTGAAGTCTCCAGTGTGGGTGCACTTATCTTACAGCTTGTTTCCCCTCTCTAGTTCACTGCTGGGCAACACACTGAAGCCATGCTGTGACCTTTTCACTGGTTCACTCTCTGGCCCAACAAAAGTGTTTGAAATGCCAAAAGTGACAAAGAGCAGCCAATAGATAATCATGGCTAGATTTCTATAGAGAAAATCAAATGCATGAAAAAACATGCCACAACATCAACCAAAGGCCTCTTTTTGTGTATATGAAATAAACTTGGGGGTGAAAAAAATATCTGGTCCTATTTTTATGCATTGGGTCCCAATTACAAATTACAATGACAGTTACAACAAAGCAGACCCATCTTCTTGGTGATGTAAACCTCTCCTAAGTGTCCTCTCCTGGTAAATTGTAATGGCTTGTAAGATATATAACTCAATTTTAAGGGCCCGCTACATTAAGCAAATCATGCCGCCTGAAGGGATTCTTGTTACTGCAAACTGCAGATGTTCAATCAGTTAATTTGTAGATAAACTGTACAGCACTTTAAGAAAACAATCCAGGCTTAGAAGCTTTCTGGTGGTGGGTACGAAACAAATTAAGGGACATCTGACACTTATAAAATATGCAAGGAATCAAAACATACTCTCTAAGAGCTAAAAAGGCCACCCAAACTAACTCGGGAACATGAACAGAGTTACATTACTAAGTGCTGTTTGATTGCAAGGAATGTGGGAGGGAGACTTGAGAAACTTCAACATTGGGATTTTGAGAAGGTCCAGCTTGACTGGTAATGGACTGTACCAATAGTTTTATTCACTCCCTTTTTCCTGAGACTTGCAATGAGCCAGGTCTCAACCAACCATGGCGAGAAGAGAAGAAAAGAAAAGGATGATCCAACATCAAAAGTTGTTACTTGTTGTTGAGTGCATACATATACATTTTAAACATATAGAATGTAGGTCACCTTTTTAGCTGGTAACACTTCTCTTGCTGGCACCCTCTGGTTTGTAGAGATGGAATGAGATGACTCTAACAATTCATAAAATTCAAGTGGATTTTCCACCCTAAGCAAAACGCAGTCCATAACCACTATCCAAAATATTTCAATGGACATTAGGTGTGCTGAAAAGTCTGGTATTGCGCTCATTAAGTGTGCACTCGTGTTTTGTAGCAGTCATTAAGATATTTTCATGAGGACTGGAGTGAGCAGGAAGGGCTTAAGTAAATGAGGAGAGTCTGTTATGGGCTATTATCTGCTACAGAGTTCTGATAGAGAATGGAAGAGATATAGGTGAAAGGTTAAAACATCAGTGACAGCCCAGAGCTGTTCAGTTTTAACTGTGTCAAATCACTGCAGCTGTCAGGAGTCTTTGCTGCTGGATGGCAACACCCATGAAGTGACAGACCTCATGGGACCACATGACTACTTGTGTCATATTTAAACGATGGTGTAAAATATATGAATGCAATCATGTCACAGATTACATATTTATAGCAAATTTTCACAATTAATGTTAATTTTTAAACATCTAAATGAATTAGAGATTTTCCAAAACATTATACATGCTTCTCAGCAAGGAATGTTAACTGGGGACCCTGGCAGATAAGGGATGCTATGTTGGAAAAATGGCTTAGATATTTTTTGGGCCCTTATTGGAAGCTTGCTGATTGAAGCATTTAAAACTAATAATGTTGGTGCAATGTTACGATATCTATTAGCATACTAATACTAAAATACAGCAGCTTGACAGTTTCACAGTTATTAAAGATTACACGCAATACAGCCTGTATTGTTCCAAATATATAATGACAGCTATGATGCAAAACACCTGTTTATCATATCACTGCACAGCATAGAGTATTGTTAATGCATAGCAGCATTGTGTTATGTCAGTAATGACAGTTATATGTAAGGGAAGCATGGCACTTAAAAAAATTTAATCAATGAATATAACAATTTTTAATGAACATCTGTGCAATGAGATAGAAAAAGCTATAAAAAATGTTCTTCCATATTGTGACATATATCCAAGTATAATGCATTAGGGCTGGACTTAAACAACTGGAAGGTCAAAAATAAGGTTAAAACATAAAACATGCATTAACAAATTGTTCACAACTAGATCTGTAACAAATAAAAGCAAGTGGCTTTTCATTTTATTCCAATCCTATATTTTATATGTATTAAGTGTAAGGGGGTCCTTTATCATCACCTTATACCTTATTGCTTAAAGAAAAATGTCTTCAAGTATTATTAACCTAGGGCTGGACAATAATTCGATATCAATATATATCGCGATAGACTTTTTTTCAATAACGGTGATATGATTTTTAAACACATTTCCAATATTTCGATATACATTTGAATAAATAATAATTTGTATACATTAGCATTTGTCACTGAATGACGTTCAGTGCTCAGCCGTCAGAAAGAGCGGAAACAGAATTGCGTGATGATGACGTACAGTACATCACAGACCCGCTGCCAGTGCCCAGCAGTAGTTGGTTTGGTTTGGTTAAGCTCCGTCGCGGAAAGTTTAAGCAACAAATTGAGTACCCCTGAAGGCAATACAGATGTGGATGAACTAGCTTCCATAAGTAAGAAGGCAAACGAAATAGTTGATAAGACAGGAAACACTAATTCAGTGGTGCGGAATAGTGATGAACAAATCTTTAATGTGACTTGGGAAGAACGAGTCATCTCAGGGAGTTATTTATTCAGTCGTGCATGCGCATTGCGCAAAGTTCTTACTGGAATTAGTTCTTCTGTTTCGAGTCTTCGGGTTTAAGTCGTTCTTTCATAACGTGACGTGACAGACCCATATGCCTATCAAATGCAGTCAGAGCCAGAAAGAGAATTGATTAGGTCATCTATCGAATCTTTGGGGTTGAGTCGTTCGCTCCTCACATGATAGGCCCTTAAGCCAAAAAAACCGAACGACTCGGAAGACTTTATTTGATAGTTTATTTCACGTTTCTTGTTAGTAAAGGCTAAATACAAATAAAAAGTGAACATTATTTTTTTTCATACTCTTTTTATTAAAAAAAAAAATAATAAATTTTTTTAATAGGAGGAGCCTGGAGGTATTATAGACTTTGCAAATTTAGTTTGCAGACATCCAGTGTGTGTCCTCTGCAGTTTTTTTCCTGAGGCTTTTTAATTTTTTCCATATCGATATCAGAATTATATCGTACTGACCAAAATTAAGAAATATATTGTGATATGAATTTTTGCCATATCGTCCAGCCCTATATTAACCACAGGCCTTCTTTTAATTATAAATTAAACTATTTTAAACACCCATAAGAAATACCCAAAAGCAATTAAATTAAATTCTAAGTTTACTTAAATTTAGAAATCCTTCCACAGAGCTTTTGTGGTTCTTTTTTATGAACTATGAGCACACTCTATAGGCTACAACGTTTACACAATTCATTAAAATAATGCAGAATAACTTCTAGAGCACCACAAATCCCAGAATCACCATATTGATTTTTTTTCCCCTTTAGGAACCTGCTTTTGAGGGTCCGATGACCTAGTGCCTCAAATGTTTATGGGAGCGTAAACTTGACTGACAAAGCTTTGGCCCTGGATGTGTACCAGGGCTGACATCACCGTCCAATTCCCTCTTCAAGAGCCTCTTGTTTCCACACAAAACGATACATTTTACAGCTATTGCAAATAAACTATTTTACGTAACGGCATAATACAAAAACGCTTCACGGCTCCCATCTTACCCTTGGCGAAAATAAACCATTTCAATCTGGGCAATGAACGCACCATGGACGCGGTGGGTGTGGAGAAGATTTGACTCAGAAAAACCCGCACCAGAAGCTTGTCAGACGTGAAGCGTGCTTGATTCCACGCGCGGCGAAATTTGGGCAGATTCGAACTGTTAAATGGCCAAAATCCAAATAAGTACGAAAACAGTTTACATCATATGCTGCTACATACAGGTCTACACGGCCATATTGGATCATCCCACCCAGTTTCATCAGTATAATGCTAGATGTGGTTCTCCCACACCCAAGCACGTACTGCTGTAACACGGGGATGCGCTGCAAAGCGCACCAGCCTGTTATTGGGCCACAGAAAGACTTCAATTTATGTACACATAAGATGAAAGACATAACCTTTGCATAGCTCATTAACCCATCTGTACTCTCTGCGTAAATGTAAAAGTAACATATCTCGCATTGCTACACTGCAATCCTGTTGTTTCGCAGTTGTTGCAATGTATTCGAGACATTGAGACGATTTAAAGCGCCATTGCACTGCCAAGCGTTCAGCATAACAACAATACAGAGACGTCAAGAAACGCAAGACAGTAAAGGAAAGGAAAATAAAAATTGTTCTGAAACGAATACTTACTCAGTGGTCAGACCGTTCCCTTTCGATAGCGAATATTTCTCTCGCGCCCGCTCAGAAAAAAACAAACCCTCGCTCGGAGGCGTACACGATACAGGCGATCAATATGACTGGGTTACTACTATCTACTGATGGGCATTAATTCGGTTATTTTCTCGGGTTGCAAATACGGCTCTTGGCGGGGACGTGTGTTCAGTATTTTCCGGGGAGCGGCGCTCAACCCGACGGTCAGTGCGTTCTGGCGTCCCTTTGCAGCAGCAGAGCTCTCACATGGCTTCAGGATGGAGCGCGCGACTGTTGACTTCTCAGCAGCCAAGCCTTTGTTTCCCGCGCGACAGTTATTCCGCGAGCGTGTTTAGGGCAATGCCTGGCATCTCCTCCTCCGAGTGAGACTGAGACTGAGAGGAGATGCTTGGATACGCCTCCCTCCGGACACTCGAAGGGCTGTATACACGATGTAAACACAAACCAAAAGCATACGACAGAATCCCTGCAGTTTTATAAATAGCTATATTGTAGCATTTCGTGATTCTTTTAGAGATTATTATTTATGTTTACATGTTACCATATTTAGCTGTTCCGATGAACTCCTTATAGGCCTACTCAAATAATCTTTTTACACATTTTGTCTTTGTTAATATTGTTCAAATTGGAAATTAAAGCTTGCTGTTCAGTATTTCATAGTATTATATAAAACTAATTATTTAAACTGTGGACAGTTGTATTCTTTATTAGTTCGTTTACTGTAACAAAGA
Organism: Enteromius treurensis; assembly: GCA_032275025.1. Taxonomy (NCBI): domain Eukaryota; kingdom Metazoa; phylum Chordata; class Actinopteri; order Cypriniformes; family Cyprinidae; genus Enteromius; species Enteromius treurensis. The sequence continues at coordinate 9,432,457 of JAUCMU010000042.1, read as the reverse complement.
AGAATGAACGTATCAAATGTAGGCTATTTTGCTTTACATTTTAACAATTTAGACCAAGTTAAATTAGAGATCAAAGAGTTTGTAAAAAAAGTAGCCTACACCATACCCTATACTGACTGAGCAAAGTGTTAGGAATGTTATGGGTCATTTACAATTTAAAGTGATAATTACACAAGGAATCAGTGACACTCCAGATACTGTTAGTCCTAACACCAGAAGAGATAATGATAAGGGGAAAAAAGCTGAACAAACCTTGCAGTGTTCCTGGCTGCAAATAGTTCTTGCTGGTCTCTGCATATCCTTCTGAAGAGTCCAACGAAGGAACAAATAAAAAAATCCCAAACCATTTCCGATCAACATTAGCTGTTTCAGTACAAGCTATTTTAAAACTAAAACAATCCTGCAATACCCAAGCAAAGTTCATTCAATAGTACATGTGAGGAGGGTCAGGGTTAGCCCCTGCTGGTATTTGCTGAAACTACACTGTGGCAAAAAAACTTTCTTTCTTTCAAAAAATTTTTCCTCCACTGACACCCACTCAAAAGCTTGTGTTACAAGTATATAAGTACATTTCAATGTGTTAACTAAGCCACTGTCACAGAGATGAACTGAGCTATGTTTGGGTTTTAGCTGGATTTGACTGATTTATGTTACTGGTGGTTCCATAACGTTTTTTTTCAGGGTTTATGTTTTAGCTCTTTTGTCCCGTCTTCAATGCTGTTGTTGTCTCTAAATGTATTACTTGACAGTGTAAACTAATGACAGAGAATGCTGGTGTTATCTGAAGCTTTCAGTTTCAGTTATAAACCTGTCAATTTTAAACAAAATGCAAAGGCAAAAAAATGTACAACTCAATGTGAGATCCACCCATCAGAGAGCTTTCCTATAAATTTTTTTTGGTTGGTTAAAATTAAGTAAAAATAAAGTGGTTAAAATAAAGTTCCTCGGCCGGGTCACTGACATGTATTTTGGGACTGCAGCTTTACAATTTCTTCAATTTTTATACAAGTATCCAGTGCCATTGGACATGTGTGTGAATACACTGAATGCAGATGGGTTCTGGTACTCTGGAGCCACTTTCAGGTATTTTGGCTGTGCAAAAATAGTCTGTTATCATGCTTGATGTTCCAAACTGGAATTTGTTTTCATATTTGTTTTATTTATTTTTTTCATTAAGCACAAATAGTTTGAGCATTTCCTGGACTTTCTTATTTTCCTAATTGTTGACCAGTAGCAGCCAATGAAACTTAAGTCTTGCACATTCATGGGAAATAGCTTACTTCCTTGTTGAAATGTAATATGGATATGAGTGACAAGGCTGTTTCTTATCAAGTGTTTACCGAATTACAGAATTACACTTCAAATCTCAGGGTATCATTGATGTTCTTTTGAAGTCACATTCTAATAATGTGCCCTGAATAGTGACAAAAACTGTTCAAAGTTTTGTCAAACTTTAAAAAGAACTTGGTAATGCCACAAAAAAAAGTCTTTTAAAAAAAGTGTTTTTTTTTTTTTTTTCCACGAGGAAAAGCATAATAAAAGCATGATGCTTCATCTGTTGAAGCATCATGGAAGTCAAGGTGTGATTAGTTTTAATGTAATATTATGGGTTAAATATACACTTCATTAGAAACATGACAGCAGAGATGGGGGACTCATATCCACCTTATATTTCAACAAGGAAGTAAGCTATTTTCTGTGAATGTGCAAGACTTCTGATTTATGAATCATGATTTTGCATTCGGAGTGGATAGATAAAATGATTGTTGATGAAGTGTTGTAATTTATATCCACCCAGTCTCACAGCAGTTTGCATATATCATATATCATATATAATTATAAATATATATAATAAAACATTTGAGCCACTAATGACCAGTTCTGGGCAAAGTTACTTTTTATGTAAAGTAATGCATTACGTTACTTTTGTGTTACTTTTTAAATATGGGCAGAGCTTGAGTGTTTGTTTTAAATATAAGAAGTTCTATTAATAGCAAATGTAAAAGCACACCAAAAAGTGTCACGAATAAACCTCAGGCAGAAGAAAAAGTAAATTCACATCTGTAAAGTAGAATACAGAAGAAACTTCAATACTCTTCAGCAATAAAAAACAAACAAATGAAGCACAGTCATTTTTACTTGAAAGTATGGTTGAACTGGATCATTGAAGGTCAGCAGCAAAGACATTTAATAAAATGAGATTAGATACATTGCCTAATTTATTTATTGCAGGTTTGGGTCATATTCTGAGTTTAACTCATTTTGATGAATACTAAATCTGTTTTTTGAGAGTGAGATGAACTAATGCACATTCACATTTAGTCTGGAACTACACTGTATTCACACCCTGCGCACAATGCCTCTGTATTTCTGATTTCTCCCAACATGGGGTCAGGAGACTTGTCAGTCAATAAATAAGAAAACAAAGTAACTGGCCTTACTTTTTTGAAAAAGTAGCTCCATTATACTACTCTAAAATTAGAAAGTAATACGTTACTTTACTAGTTACTTGGAAAACCTGGTTACCCCCAGCACTGCTAATGACTGTATCTGCTCTTTACAAGTTCCAGTGCTTAGCCTAATATGTCTGTTAAAGGGATAGTTCACCTAAAAATCTGTCAACATTTACTCACCCTCAAGTTGTTCCAGACCTGACTGCATAGTTGTGGAACAGATGGGTAATGGGTAATGTTGGGAATAATGCATTGCAAGTGATAGCCAGATAAATATTTGACTAGCTAGCAAGTGAAAATAAGTGAAAGCAATTTGGAGTGAGGTGCAGAGGCAAATGCTATTCTTCAAAATACCTTTTTATATGTCCAGTATAAATAACAAATGCATACAGGTTTGAGAGAGCTTGAGGGTGATAAATGAATGATGTTACAACAAAAATAGGACTCACAATCACCAAAGAATGTAAATCTTTCATATTCAGTTTATTTTTTCCTTTGATTTTGTTGGTGTTAAGTTCAAATGCAATAGATCTCAATGATCTGGAATTACAGATGTTTAAACCCTACTACAGCACGAAAGACTTAGGGAAAAAACTGTAAATGCCACACACTGGCGATGATTCAGTCTCCTGTAGAGGGCGTAAAGGCTCCATTTATGAAAGTCGGCGTACTTTCTTAACTTCAAGGTATGTATAACCTGTGTTATAAACAGGAGTTGCGTACATTTATTCATATAGGCTATAATATTTATTTTAATTGAGCATTGTGTTTCCTGTGATTTGTGTTTCCAATCTTGATGTAATAACCTTATGTGTAATCAATCTTTATGGCAAAGGTCCTCATCTAAAAATAACATGAATTAACTACCTTTGAAGACAGAGCTGTAGCCTACTTTCTATCTATAGTCTGCACATAGACACAATTTCCATACCAGTTTTGTCAGAGCACATAATTTTATTGGCCACTGCTGTTGAAATTGTATTAATTAGCATTAGAAGATATTACTAAACAATCTCTTTTTCCTATGAATGAATTGGACCTTATGTGTGTTCTCCTGGAAAACTATGATTCATAAAGGCTTTTGCAACCTACATGCGTGCCTATTTGTGTTTATGAGCCAGCAATAATGTGAGGAAATAAAGATGTTTGCTATCCCTCTCATAACTTTAATATGAACCAGTCTGTTTCTGACATTTGAAGGTCAGCGCTCAAGCTCCACTGTACAAGACCAATTCATTTAATCTACGAGGGGAGGGGTAGAGGTGGAACTGAAAAGGAACTGAAGACTCAATCTCAAGCCTGTTAATACTGCAGCAGCAGGAGTTCGCATAGGGCAATCATACCTAAAGATCGAACAAGTTATGAATCAGCTCACACCAAAGACTTATTTTAGAGAAAATTAAGTTAAATCTAATGCTCAAAGTTTTTTTTTTTTTTATATGTGAGAGATTTGTTTTCTGCTTAAGAATACGTTTAGCCGCTTTTTGATGTTAGAAAGATGAATGGTAGATTTTGGTTGAAAATTGCTGTATTACTGTTTTGGGAAATGAGACTCAGGGTGCTTGTAATTCATAAAACAGCAAGGCCTGCGCAGAGAGATGAATGTAATTAAAGAAGGTTTGGTCTGGAGGCCTTCACTGCTCTGCTTTCCGTAACTATACTACAGAGAATACTTGGAATTTGAAATATTGTCCTTGTTTCCTCTGAAAACGAATGGTGTGTCATCCAGAGCACAAACTGTTGGCCTGTCTAGGAGTTTTTTTTTCACCAGCTCTCTGCTATTTTCGTTCAGAGCATCTGTGCCACACAAGTCACCTGGGTTTTGAGCTAGGAAAGGGTAGGAATCATGCAGTGGAGACCCAACAGCAGATTTCAGGACAGTAAAATCAAGGAGCAGGAACCTGCAATTGTCTCCTTAATGAGCTTTTCTTACTGATCTAACCAAATATTTGCTTTGTTAGTGTTCATTGATATTTTTATTATACAATAAATGTTGCTTTTGACCACAAAAAGCACAATTTTGGGCAGTCTGAACATTCCCTTTTCCATTAATTGTGTTGAGTTTAATGAGTGTAAGCACAAGAATTCTGAAAACAGTCAGTGCTATAACAGAGATCTGTCTCACTATTATCCACTCCATCTGGGATTACGTGAAGAATCGCAAAAAACGTGGACAGACAAAATCCAGAACTGTACCAACATCTCCAAGACATTTGAAGAAGCCTTACCGAAAAGCTGCAGTAATTTGAAAAGCTTTAGGCCCTTGTAGTAATGTAAGGATTGAGTTTATTGAGTTTATCTACTAATTTCTATTGACTAAATCAAATCAGTCTGACACATTTGGTTAGACCACCTTGTGTGTAAACCACTTTTTTGATCTTGGTGCTTCACAATGCCATAGAAGAACCTTTTTTGTCTAAATGGTTCCATAAAGAACCTTTAACATCTGAAGAACCATATAGTTTCACAAAGATTAATTCTTCAGATTCTTCAGAAAAACAATCTTTAGAGAACCTTTGACTGAAGGGTTCTTTGGGGAACCAAAAATGGTTCTTCTAGGGTATTGCTGTGAGGAACATTTTCAAGCACCTTTATTTTTAAGAATGTGATTGTGTATATTGGAATGTCATCATGTAATATATTTACTTTATTTATTATTATAAATATTTTAAGCACTTTTTTTTGTTTCCTCCCTTATATAACTAAATACGATCATTCCCCACTGAATCACTTGATGTTTCGAATAAACAAAATAAAAAACAGTGCATAATGTCTTATCTTATTCTCCCCTGCTTGCCTGTTTTGAGAGGCCACGTCTTACTCTCAGCAAACCAGTTCACTGAAAATAAAATAAACGCTACAAGGAAAACGATCAAGGTAGTATTTAAGCAGCGGCAGTGATACAAGTGAAGTCAAGGCCGCTACTGAACAATTCACACTGACATTTCCTCCCTACTATCTGCCTGTGAATGCAGAACATGAACACATAAACAAGCAAGCATACAGTCCTCCCAATTATCTGCAGTAAGAACAGTGTAAGTGTGTCAGAGCGGCAGCCTGCAGGACATGCTCACAGCGATGTCACCGTTTACAATCTTCATGCATCTGCAAGCAAATTCAAATCAATTCACTCACGGTCAAATCACCCTTCAGACCGCCTACACTGCATATTATGATTGTGCGATGCAGTAGGCACACACATGTAAATGAGAGAAGTTGCTTTTTTAAAAAAATCCCTGTTATTTCATGTAATATACTTCTTCATGAGATATTTAGCTTTAGCTTCTCAGATGCTTCCTCAGATTCAATAATTATGATACTTTGTTACTGAAGCAAAATGAGGGACAGTAAAACTTTATTAAGCCAATTAGAGTTTGTTCTTGCATTTCCTTCTGTGGTCTTGCATTGTGTGCCAGCTTTTATCGGTTTGATTCAGGTTATTCACCTCCTTTTGTTCTTCATTTCATGGATAATGCTGAACATCGTCAAGATCACAGAGATGCTAGACTCTGTATACTGTGTCATTGAGGTATGTTGTGGACAACTGTTGTGTTGCCCAGTTCTGGAAGAAGTGTAAAACATCACTGGCACAAATTCATCTGGTCAGTTTGGGATATATTTTCAAAAATTGTGTAAAATAACAGTGTAACATTTCATTAGTTGATCAATCTCAGCTAAACTAGTATTTTTACAAGCAAAAAATCTTTTGCAGTAGCGTGTCAGTTGGAAATATTAGTTTACGTTTCCAAACTACCTGACAGCATGGGCAAGTTTTATTTAGTAAATAAAAGTAAAATAAAATAAAAATAAATTAAATCTATTTATGGCATGATTTTTGAAAGCATCCTCATTTTACAGCATTTTTATATGAGTGTCTAAAACTTTGAACAGTAGAGGTGGTTTTTTTTAAACATCTTGGAGACGTTGCCACAGTTCTTCTGGATTGAGTCTGTCTCAGTTTGTTCTGTTTCTTCATGTGATTCCAGACAGACTGGAAGATGATCAGATCAGATCTCTGTGTGGAGCACTGGCTGTTGTCGGACAATAATCTCACTGCATTATTACAATTAATGACAAAAATAATGTAAATTTACATGTAAATGTTTTTAAAATATATACTGTGTGTGTGTCTTTAAATATACTAAATAAACTTAATTTAGAAGTAATAGCTTATTTTCTGTCCTGTTTTGACACCCCTCGTCAGAACGCAACATTTGAATAGCCGTGGTTTATTATAGACTTGGAAGTAAACAACCACAGCTACGACTGGTGAACTGTTGTGTATGTTTGACAACATAACACCTTCATAGATGGACGCCGTTGTGGTTTAAATTAAAAAGCACAAATACTGAAAATCCTGTGTCATATTGTGCCTTGTTTATTTGTAAACTAATATATTGTAAAATTAATTAAACAAATACTGACGTTGTCTGGAAATTAATTCAAAATAAAAAAAATATCAAAGAAATTTTATCGTTTGGTAAGCAGTAGAATTACAATGTTTTTTTTTTTTATATCCACTCCTCAGCATTGCTTTGGAAGTTCAACAAGGGATTTTCATTTCATAGCTGTCAGGCAGAAAGTTAACATTACACAGTTGCAAACAGTATAGGGCTCTAACACAATTTCTTTAATGCTTGTAAAAATATCCCCACATCCTTCACACATTCAACGAGTGTTTAACAGGGTGCAAGAGTTGAGAGACAGTCAGCATCTTCTCTCTGACCTTGTACAGATAAGAAATTGCCTTTACCTTTGCTGAGTGGAAGCTGAGAAGTGAAGCTCGTCTAGGTATCCCTTCACAGGAAAGGACAAAATGTCACAGGTCGCAATGACTCGTCTCTTACTTTCACAGCAGTTCAGTTACTGGTCAGAGTCCGCTGGCCGACTGATAAACTAATATGACATTTCTTTGGATCTCTGCTTTAGAAACAAACCAACTGAAGGTGTTATCATCGCTCAAAATATATGTTCTGTTATCAGGTTTACATTGTAGTGCAGAGAAGGACAAAAATGTGTTAACACTCCTTATAGGTGTTTAATCTAGATAGGGCCTTTGATCTCACCACAAAGAACCAAAGGTGTTTTTCAAAATACATAAAAATATGTACCTCTGTGCACATTTGGTGCAACCCCATTTTTTATGTACCCTACTGTACATTTTGCTGCAGTTTCAAAGAGGAATGTCCACTGAGTACTGCTAAAACACAGGTTCAATTTGTGAATCCTGACGCGTTTTCATTACGTTGAAATAGGTACATATTGCGGCAGTTCAGAATTGAACCATATTCCAAAAAATCTCTGTACTCTGTGAGCTACCAAACAAAACTACCATCTGTAAAACCTACAGATGTATGAAGCTGTATATGTGTGATGTTAACATTCAAAAGCATTCGTTTTCAAATCTCCCAGTATAATCATATTGTTTTTAAAGTCATAAGATGATATTCTTTAAGTAATTGTGTAAAAATTACTCTTTATTAATTGAAAATCTGTACATTTGTGTAAAAAGGTTGGAGTTTAACTGCCTCTAGTGCTCATTTCTTTTGGAAACAGCAGTGATATGTACTTGTTTGGTACATATTTCATGTCTCGTTAAAAAGTGCACCAAGGTATGTTCATGCCATGAGACCAGGTAGTCAAAATAACTCTATGTGAATTTATCCTGTCTCTGCAACAGCAGCCGATGAAAGCAAAGCCTAGAGATACGGATGAGACATAGGCTGGGGGAAAAACATGAATAAACATGCCTTACCAGGATCTCTCTTCTTCATGTTCACTATCGAGGTCAGTAGGGTCACAGAGGCACAAAAGGCCTCACTGCGGGTACGTACAACTGGTTTCTGTGGAATCTGTACCATTTAGTTCCTCTTAATAACAGCTAGTAAAATGTTGAGTACGCTGTGCCTCATTATTCATTTTCTCATTTTGTATATACCTACAGGTCCTCAGTCGTAATTGATCTGTGAGAGAACGTTTGTGCACAGCAGCAGATGGGCAGTACAGAACTGGTTGCATTGCATTCGATTCAAAAGGATTGGCAATGTCTGGAGCGGTTAGAAGGAGAAAATGGTACATCTTGCACAGCTTTATTTCATTAGCAATGCAGATGTGTATTGCACGGAATGCTGTGTTCTGGCAAAATAAAACACATAGTGTATAGATAAATAAGAGAAGCAACACAAACACTCTAAAACGATTTTGGTTCAAATGAGGTAAATCTCATCAGCGTCTCTGAATAATTCTCTGCATTCCACATCGAATGAGTCTTCCACTGCTAGAGAATTCAATGCACATAAAAAGCCAGAGACTGCAGTAACACGCTAATGTGCCAGCAGGATTGATGTGAGTCTGTTATGTGAGTCTGACAGCTGTTTAGGCAGGTTGCTGTAGAGTAATAGTCTAAGTGAGGATTCAATTAGGCCATAAACCAAACAGAGAAACTTACAGTATAGTCAACAATGAAGGCATTCGCATCCCATTTTACTTCTGTAATTTTATGTATTTCTAAACGAAACAGAGTAAATATGTAGGATGGGGCTTAAATGTACAGTATTCATCAGAAATTGATGAAACTGTGAAGGGGGATCTATTTGTTAACATAGCACTTCATCGCTATGGTAGTTGCTTGGCTGGTGCAGGAAGTCCAGGAAAACATGACCTGGATAAAGGAAAAAGAACACTGGTGAAACAATATAGCTGAGTTTTCATTGCACAATTTTTTAAATAGATTAAAAAACTTAAAGCTACATTTTTCTTTTTTCATGGTGAAAGATGCTGGCGGATTTCCATACGCACTAGCCGTTATTTTTCAAATAAAGGAGACGTTGGCATGTATATTTAGCAAAGCAGCACGAGAACAGCCACATATGAAGTATTTCTTGGAAGTTATAGTAGCCTACACTTTTTCCCGTAAAACAGGTGACCTCATTGCAGTTTTAGAAAAATATACCTGTTCTAAATCGGCTAAAAAGAACAACTCACGTGAGTGTAAAAACTTTTTTTTACGAAATATGGGAGATTTTGTTAAATGTACTTGTTTTTATTGGCCACATTTTCAATTGGCAATTGCAGTTTGTGAAATTTGAAGGGTGAATGCAGCTGATAACATAATATTTTCTCCCAAACAACATTATTTGATGTACTCTGAATCACAGCTATTTTGGTGAATCGATGGCAAAAAATGCTTTTTTTTCTTTCAAATAATGGTATACAGTATTTACCATCTGGCCAGTTGTTCCCTAAGATATTTGGTTGTCTGTGAAAGAAAGGAAAGCTAAAACTAATATATAAACTGCAAAATAATAAATTGTGCACAATAAAAGGCTTAATATGATCAATTTATTAATTTTGGCTTTATGTTGACTTACAAACCTTAGCTAAGCTAAATTTTGAATAATAATAATAATTTAAAAAAAAACATTTCAAAAAAAAGAAAAAGTTGTGAATTACATATTGAATTTCTGTAATTTCATCTCAGTGTTGTCCATAAAACGCATAACATTATCTATCTGATTCAGGAATTGCTGGACTAATGTTGTTGGCCTGCATTCATTGCAGACCCATCTGCCAGACAGCACTGGCTTATGAGAAGAAAATTGAAAGTTTTAAAATGGTTTCCTCTTTCATAACACAGACAATGAATGGCTGTAAATATTTAAATATGCAGTGAAAAAAGAGTCAGACATGACTGGCAGAAAAGCAGTTTTCCCTAGCGATGTCTTAAGGATATTCTGAAGTGCTTTGTCAGTTTCACAAAGGAGCACCGGCTTAATTTAGTTTCTGTTGCCCCTTTGGAAATGCCATTGTGTATGTAAAAATGCACACCATTACTTGGAAAATCAATGCTGTTTCAATAAGAGGCACAGTAAAAACAGTATGCCATTAAGGTAATTATTTCTGCGCTCTTGAGCACCACTTGTATAAATCTAGAGAAAATCTTTTATATTTCATTCATTTTAAAAACGAAATTGTGATGCAAATGCAGCCTTGATAAGCAACAGGTCCGTAAAAGCTTTTTGAATATGATCGGTTTTAATGCTATCCACAAGAATAATCTAATTGAAAATATAGCAGCTCTAGTCTTTTACATTTGCTATAAAATGCAATTAAACATGTTTTTTTGTAGTCAGGCGCAAACAAGTGCACTCACATGATGCTGTTGTAAATGCTCATCCATCTGAACGTCGTGCTAATGAAATGTTTAAGAATGAGAACTCTAGCTGAGTTTAAATTACTCAAAGAACTGACAAAGATGGCATAAGAGCTTAGGCTGAGAAGATGAGGGTATAGACAGGGAGAGAGATGGAAGGGGGTTAGACGACAGCTTCCCTTCAGGCTACAGTCTGTTTGGAATCAGACCGAGGAAATTCACTCAAAACATCAGTCGTTGAGATGCAGTAGTCAGTGTTGCCTCTCAGTGATTGAGACAGCACAACAGCAAGGTTGAAAAAATAATTCCTGGTTTCAAATTCAATTGCATGCCATTTTAGCTGTTGCTGTGCTGAAAATAAAAAAGGGTCTTTTCATTGAATGTCTTAAAAGACATTTTCATCATTGAATTTGCACGTTTTAAAAAGCTACTGTATAGAAGATAGCTTCATTTTAAAAAGATATAGAATAATTTGCTTTCCCCAGACGTTGAGTATTGTAGCTAATCTATGGAGCCATATGTACCTTTGTACCTATGGAGTGTTCATATTCTTGACTGGGTTTCAGCAACAGCAGCAACATGGCTTAAAGAAAAGTTTATAAACAATAAATGGAGCAAAATTTTGGTTCAGCTGTGTCTGGATCGATGCAGCCTACGCCCATTGTTATGGCTGGTTGCACTTTAGGACCTTATGTAATATTATCAATGCTGGGAGAGGGATTCAGCTGGACAGTTTTTATATTCCTTTAATTACTGGAAGGTACTTTCTCAAAGATGATTGGTCATAATGAGGAAGAAGAATGTTCTTCTGTGTTTACAACACATGACCTTTCCTGACCTAGCTTTAATTTTCCAAACCACAAAGTAATCTGCTAAAAAAGATGAGACACTATCTAAAAGTTTGAAAAAATGAATCAAGATAATTTTTGGGGGAAAAAGGCAGACTGTCTTACAGTTAAACTCAGCCCATCCTTGTCATCATTGCAGAAGCTTTGATGGAGACAGCGTCTTTGTGATCACAGAGGATAAAGTGTGAATTATGCACATTATCCGGTGTCTCTTCCTCATTAGCAGCACAATGCACAGGTACAGGAGCACCAAACAGCATATGCCTCTGCGCTGTCTGTCATGACAATATGGAAGATAAACAGTTCCCCCAATCAGTTTTTTTTCTCTCTCTCTCTCTCTCTTTTTTGGCAGCTTGCATATGCTATGCATTCTACTGGACACATGCTATAATTAGATCCCCAGGCTCAGCCATTTCTCTCTTTTATGTAACAATTTCAATCTTTCATTGTCATTTGAAACACTCAGATGGTGGCATGTAACTATTTATTCATCTCAACCGAGCAATGCTCGACTGTAACTGTAATGAATTATACAAGGCGATTACCATACAGACAAATTGAAAAATAAATCAAGTAAATCAAGTTTTGGTTTCATTATACCATTGCCCCAACTGGCATAAAGATCAATCTTAAATGGGCAATCATATTCTGTTATTGCCAAACACAACCACCAGAGGGCACTTAGTGGGAGCTGCTGGCGTGAAGTGTACAATAGTATTTGAACCCACCCTATATATTTTGCATGTGCTGAAATAGGAATGCTATATATAAATATATATATATATATATATACGCGCGTGTGTGTGTGTGTGTGTGTTTTAAATGATATTCCATATCGAATACATTACATCTGTAAATTTAACATATCTTCAAATCCAAAGATGACCAGCAAAAACAGAAAATAGCTAGAGTTTTAAGCACTGGTTATTTAATGAGCCATGAGCATCATTTATCTGTCAGGGTTCCAGTGAAAATGAGTCACTGCATAAAAATGCAATTCCTTTTTTTTTGGCTTCTCTATTCTGTGGCAGGAGTGGTTTAAATGAGTGAAGTAGTGCACTTGTTTAAAGGGCACACCTGAACTACTTTGCCCCTCTGATCTCATGTTGATTTATTATGGGGTTTACAGTGTAATATCTTGTAGTCTTGTATGCTGGTGTTCCGTTCAAGCTGGTCTTAGTCTTTTTTTCGGCAAAGTTTTATTTAGTTGGGAGAACCATTCGGCCCCTCTAAACCGGCTAGACGTCAGCTTAACACCAGCTACGACCTTTTAGGCATCAGCAGGTCGTAACTTCTTTTTATATAAAAAATAATATACCACGCTAAATAGAGATCCTAACAGCGCAGCAGGCACTGCTTATACCTCCACAGTCCTTCCAGTGAAGGGTTAAACGGATTTACCATTCGCGGAGCGGGTTAGTTATTGTGGCGCAGCGCAGAGCCTCTGGACGGCGCGCTGCAGCGGACAGGCGCTCGAGCGCAACTTCAGTACTCAGTACTGAGCGCCGACAGCAGTACCAGCAAACATAAACAATGGCGGAGCGGCTGTAAACCCAGCTCAGCGGATCGAAATTGCCCCATGGACGGGCATTTCGCGTACATCGACATGGAGAACCCGACCGAAAACCCCAGCAAGGCGGCGGAGTACCTCAAAGAGCTCAATAAAATCATCGAAACCCAACAGGAGTTGTTGGAGAAGCAGAAGAATCGGATAGAAGAGCTCGAACAGCAAGTGTGTGATCTTTGTCAAGAGAACGCGTGCTTGAAGGATCAGCACCAGAGGCACCTGGCCACCTGCAGACTGCAACAACAGGGCAACAGTCACCCCACGCTGGGTGCTATAAAGGAGAATGTGATCCAAGAAAAGTAAGAGTCCCACTTTTGCAAAGCTGTCACGGCTTGTTATGTTTGGACCACGCATGAATGGAATATCTAAGCAGGCATGTCAGCTGTATACGGCGCGCTTTAAATGACTAGTTATGATCAGTGCTGTTTATTTGTGGGTCTCAACGACAATGAACGCACTCGGTCAGCGGGACGGCTTTGGGTGTGAGTGTAAATACCAGCACTCAAATGTCACCGGGCGTGCTGTTTATATAAAATGTAATATAACACTTGTGTACCACTGCAGTCAGTTAGAAAACATACATTAAAACGCTGTGTTTGGTAACGTTAGCTCGCGTGGACACACACACCCATGTCGACGGCGTTCAATCTTGACGGGAATAAAATGGGCTTTTGACACTTGAAATTGTTACCCAGCGTCATTCTGTGCGCGTAATTCTGGGTTGTCTCGTTGCGTGTTGCACGCGGTTGTTCATACTTTATCCGGGGTTAGTAATTAATCCTGGGTTGTCAGCTTTTGAGAAGCTTTTCACGAGAAGCACCGGGTTAATGTTTTTATTTGCATTGCCTATTTATGAGATAGCTTTCGTTGATTGGACAAGTACGCACGCGACCCGTTTTAATAACGGCGTGTCTGTCTGTGGAAATGTTGGCAAGTAGTTCTGCGCCGGTTAAGATTCAGCCTTGTAAAATATACAGCAAAAATACAGTGTCTTCATAGTTTTCAGTCAATGCCTTCGCAGTTTGACATGTTTAACATTTCCCTCCGTTATGGAGACTAAACAGCGCGTGAAAGTTCTGAGAGCTGTGGAAAGCTCGTGAATATTTAATAGAGCAAATCTTGATTGGGTTGCCAGTTGCTAAACAACGCAACATCCTCTCAAGAACAAAGGTTTTGTGACCCTGGGTGGAAAGCCTTGCTAACACAAGTTTGACAATGCAATAACCCAGGGTTAAGTGTAGCGTGAAACACCCTAAAGAGGTCTGACTTAGGGAAATTTGTGAAATGAAGCTGTTATGAAAGCAAATCTTTGAGCAAGTGTCTGACTGGTATGGTTCCAACGTGAGGTTTAAACATTTAAACATGTTTAAAAATTTTTAAGATATCCTCTTTTTAGTAGCCTGTTTTTTAAAGGTGCCATAGAATGTAAAACTGAATTTACCTTGGCATGGTTGAATAATAATAGTTCAGTACATGGACATAACACACTGTGAGTCTCAAACACCATCGTTTCCTACTTCTTATTTAAATCAAGTGTTTGCAAAAGACGACTGAAAA
>JAUCMU010000042.1:9407331-9417780 GCA_032275025.1 Enteromius treurensis | reverse complement strand
CCTTCCAAATAAGGCAAAAACAGACTGTTTCATTCTAGGGTCAAATTCTAGGGTTGTAAATGGACCTGTAAAACCATCTCTGGGCATTTTTGTCCCCCTTACCTGAGCTACATACCTTCTATGTACATATCAGAGAATAATTTAAAATATTCTCTCAATGCATTCTATGGCACCTTTAAATATTTGTAATCTCTGGAAGTGCATTTTGTCTCCCTGAATGAACTTTCCATGAGTACTTGCCATTCCTCAAAGGCTTCATCAATTACAACACAACACCACATTTATCATTGTACTGTATTCCTGATCGTATATATCACACACACACACACACACCTGCTCCAAATCTGTTACATATGTCCAACAAATCCAGATAATGTAATCCAGGAATATAAACGTCATTCCAGATGTTCCAGTGCTGCTTTCATCCCAGCACGATGAATCTGAACGTGTTTTCCCCCTTTGATTTGTGTTAGTAATCTGTCTGTGAACAAAACAGGGCAACATGGGAAGACCAGGACCTCCTGGAACGACTGGGCCACCTGGACAAGGCCTGCAGGGTCCAAAGGTGAGACGCCGGCAAACACAAGTCATAAAGATTTAAACATGCATAAATGTGTTTTCAGACCTCAAACAGCACAATCTTATACACTATTTCAGGGTGATCAGGGGTCACAGGGTGTGAGCGGGCCAAGAGGACCTCCTGGAGAAGGAATGCTGGGATCAAAGGTCTCAGTTTTTGTTATATAGTCTATGTTGTGATATAATATTCATGCAGTTTGTTAATATGGAGACCATTCATGTTTTTCAGGGGGATCGTGGAGGTCAGGGTGAGAGGGGGGTGAAGGGGGTCAAAGGCGATATGGGAGATCCTGGCATTCCTGGACAAACAGTTAGTAAACAAACCTCAACGTCAAATGAGCTGCTGCCTTTGTGAAGCATTTTAAATCATAATGCATATGAGCTTTTTTTCATATAGGATGCAGCTTAAATGGTAGGCTGAGAGGTAATTGGGTAAAATGTTGTGGGGTGCAATGAAATAAATGATTTAGTTCAATAGCATGCCATGAAATGCCAATAAAATGCATACAAAAATCAGATGTTTAAAGCAATTGTGGTAAAAAAGGAAACATTTCTATGTGTGCTACATAGGCAAATTATTAAAAATAAACAAACTGGGACAGACTAAATACAGAAGAACTGTGGCAAACCTCTCCAAGATGCTTCAAAAAAACCTACCTGGAAAGTTTTATGCAATGTCAATGCTGTAAAATGAGGATGCTTTAAAAAAATAATGCCATAAATAGAATTAATTTATCAATTAATTTCTATTAACTGAGTAAAATAAATATTTGGTATTACAGCTTTTGGTAAAACAGCTTCTCTTCCGAGGTACCCGTAGCTTTCCAGGTAAGTTTTTTCTTCATCTTGGAGACATTGCCACAGTTCTTCTGGATTGAGTCTGTCTCAGTTTGTTCTGTTTCTTCATGTGATTCCAGACAGACTGGATGATGATCAGATCAGATCTCTGTGTGGAACACTGGCTGTTGTCAGACTCCTTGTTCAGACAATAATCTCACTGCATTATTACAATTAATGACAAAAATGTTTGGAAATGTAAACTTATATTTACAACTGACACGCTACCGCAAAAGACAGAAAAAACGACTTAAACCCTTTTTTGTTGGTGAAAATACTAGTGGCCTAAGACTTTTGCACTATATATAGTGCTGTATATTATGAATTTGAAGTCTTTAAGCATGATTTTATAAATCGACTATTAAATGCTGTAAAAATTAAAATTTTTGGTTCACAGCACCTAATATTCACAGCACATAACTAACAATATAATTATAGCTTATTACAAAATGTTATTAATAGCCGTTTGACAACCATTAATAAGCATGAGTATTAAATTATGACATTATCTGTAGAATACACTTTTTCTTCCATAATCATGCTGTTAATATTACTCATAATTCAGTGCTACATAGGTTCTGTTTCACAATACAGCATAACGGACAATAATTTAGTCTCCTTGGTCTAAAATACTTAATACTACTATAATATTGTAGCCTGGGCCCGCCCATACTGCCTGTGACGCTACTTTCTATTTCGCGAGCAAAGTCTTTTTTTAATTTTTTTTTTTATTTCTCTTTCAAAATTCGCAGCAAAGTCAGTCTGGCCAAGCTGCCGTTTTGGAGCATTTCCGTTCCCCAAAAAATGGGAACCAGTAAGACACGACAGAGGCGGGTGTAATGCGTTGACGCAGTAGTTCTGTGACTGGAATTGATACCGGCCTTTCAAACATGGCGTGTACCGAGGAGCAACAATCGTTGGACTCTGCTATTGCAGCTGTTTTGCAGAAATTTTCATGACAGGTTTTCTTTGAAAATGAAGCAGAAGTAATTGAAGTAAGTAAAGACTTTTTCCTACTGCTTTATTGAAGCTAGCTATACAATTGGTTACGGTGGCTTCAGGTTTCATCGCTACGCATCGGAATGAGTGATCTGATTGGTTGTAGATTCGTCCAATAGTATACAGAGGCATCTGATGGACGCAGGTTAAGCCAATAAGGCAGCTTGGCCAGACTAAGCTCCTATGAGCTTAATAGTCACGGAAGCCAGGCTAATAATATCGATCTCTAGCCGAGAACTTCTTTTGGTCTTAATTATTAAAATGAGTGTGATCTTGTCAAGAGGAAGAGACTGTATGTCTCCTCATATTAATTAATATCATTAAACTCAACAACCTTCATATTATCTAACAAATCATTCTAGTCCAAAATATTTTGCCCCGTTGCCGTAAACAGCTCGATTTTTGCATGCTTCTGCTTTTTGCTTCTTGTAATGTTGAATCACCACAAGAAGGTCAAGTCTGTGCTGTAGGAGTGGCTCGTACGAGTCACTTTTACAGAAGCCTAGGCTGCAGATTGTTTTATGACCCACTAAGGGAACATTCACTCTTCTATTAGAGCTGCAATATTGAGTCACAGTCTGACTTGGCCCAGGGCACTGAATGTTTAATGCACTATTCTGAAATGAGTATATGATTTGATCACTGTCTTTACAACAAGCCTGTCACGCCATATTCTCTCCAACCCTTTTAATAAACACAGTTGTTTCCTTAAATAGCCACACGGTAGGCCTCGCTTATGATATTTGTGTCATCAGCAGCTATGATTTATACATTTTTTAAGAGTAAAGTCACATTGGGTGTCTTTTTGAAAAATTCATTAAAGATGGGTGTTACTCTCTTAAATTTGTCATGCCTGTATTGGAAGAGCAATGCATATCACTGCAAACAGCCTGAGCATCTTTAAAACAAAGTACTTTTCTGTTGCCTTGTAATGCATGATATGAAATATGCTGTAGTGCGTGTGTGTTTTGTTTAAAATCTCTAACCAAATTTGAGCTGTGAATGTAGTATTGATAAGCTCACAAACACATGAGTTACTGCATGTTTTCCCCTAAAAGTAAACATTGTTTAATACATCTACAATATAAAATATTTTAATGCATGCCCTGTAATTAGCTAGTTCATTTTTGTTGTTGATGTTCTGAAAAATGAAAATGAATAAATAAATAAAGATGTAGTGCTGTGTATGATATTCCATTTATCAAAAATATATACAGTACATGTATGAAAGTGTAGGAAAAAGGCAGTGAACACAATCACTTGTTTGTCAAAAAGTCTGAGAAAATCAAGGATTTGTACACAAAAATCTATCAGAATCCACTAGATTAACTGATTAAAAACAGATGTTATTATTACAATTTTATTTTTCAAAGTTTGTTACAAAAACCTTAACATTAGGGCAACAAAATGAAAGACACCATCCCTGCTGATATATAACAGTCTATCCAAAGTCAAGAAGACACATAAATAAACACACATGCAACACGTACAAACAAGCAAGAGTACTTCATATTTTAGTATAAAAAGGAGAACTTGACTAGGCCTACTTAAAACTGATTCCATACATAGCAAAGTCTGTCCACATTCCCAGGATAAAACTGTCTCCAATGAGTCTGAATCAATAAAGAACTAAAACATTACTCCTTTTTGTACAACACAACTTAAGTCTTTGTGTATGAATAAAACCTTAAAGGTAAATATGGTGGGTTGTTATGTCTTTACTCATGAGAACTTACGTTTCTTCAAAGGGCAACGCTTTCTGAAAAGAACAGAAAGGCTTAATATATTAATTACAACTTGATTTTGTGTTTAATTTTTTGAGGTTTGTGGGTCATATTTCCTCACAGATTTGAGCGTGTACACTCGGCAGCCTCCTCAAGTCTGTGTGATCCTTCTGGTGCTCCACCACACTAATCCACCCCAGATGCTCCATGTGCGATAACCAAAAAGGCTGTCTTCTCTCGCCATCCCTCGAACAACATAATTATTCACGTTGGGTTCTTCCCAAAAAAAGTCTGCAGTGTCTCTGCTTTGGCCTATTGTAACATCTTCAGTCTTTAAATGGTCTGTTTGTTTGCAAGTTCTTAAAGAAGTGGTCCGGCTCTGGGTGAGGCTGCCCGGGCTCCCAGTCTTTGGCTGAGATCGAGGACTTACGGTGAAGTGAGGAATCTCGACTTAAACTGCTGTCGAGGAGCAGGTCAGGATGAGGTGGTGGAGGCAGGAAGCCAGGATCAGGATCGCTGGTAGAAGAGCAGAGGGAGTCCGTTTTCATGGGACGATAATCACGGACGCATTCCTGCCTGGGGAGTGTCCGGCTGGTCTCGTGGACTTCGGTGTTGCCATTAGAGGAGCTCCTCCAATCCCACGTGTTCCCGTTGCCTGAAGAAAGACGGACCACTGGGTGATGAGGAGCGTGAGCGTCAACTGTGACAATGCTGCTTCTGTCTGGCTCCGATGGGATGCGGTAGTATGGAGACTCTGAGCCAGTGCTGGAGGTGGCACAGGATGAGGCGGTCTCGGAGGACTTTGGTGTGGTGATGCTACCTGGACCATGTTGCTTAGACATGGAAATGACCTGCATAACCCGTGGCTGGTTGGGCAGTCGTGGAGGTTCTGGTGTGGCAGCTGGCACTGGACCTCCTTTCTCCGTCATGGACAGCCATTTAGCCCGGGTGATAGCGCTTTTAGGCGACACTGGTGGTGGTCTGGTGGCTTCTTCTGGGATATGAACCAGCTGTGGGGCACCTGACCTCTGGGGCATCATCGTCCTGGCACCTCCTGCTGTCGCCGTCGCTCCCCTATTGGCTTGCACGGTAGGATAAAGAGAGGAAGGCATGCCCAGATCCTCCGGAGCTTCTCCTTCAACTCCTTCAATTCTCTCTGCAGTTGCTCCTTCCTCCTCTTCCTCATCCCTCAAGCTGAGACTGCGCATCTCCATTGATTTCTGCTTCCATTCGGACACCAGTTGTTTAGAACGGTGAGAGTCCATTGGCACGTGGAAAGTCATGTGACGCTGAGCAGGCTCCTCCATAGTGTTGGTGTTAGCACGGGGCAGAGTGTTACTGAAGGTCACCATGGTCTCCTTCCCCATTGGGCTGCGAGGAGCCAGGAGCTCAACATCTGCACTAGCCCTTTTTAAGCTGCCCATTGAGGCCTTCTCGCGACGGACCTTACGGTTCAGGCCAGCTACATGTGGCGGGGCCGATAGCTCATCATTGCTCTCAGAGGCATGGGCCTTTTGGTACACAGAGTCATGGCCACGCTGTGTCAGTTCTCTTAGAGGATCTTTTTGTGGAGGAGGGGGCTGCTTCAGGGGCCTGTGGTAGGACTCTTCATTGGACCTAAAGTTCCCCACTGCATATAGTGCCTAGAGTGTGAGAAACAGTTGTTATTGGAAGAGCAATGAGAGTTCATGAGACATTTTTGAAGACAAACTTATTTGATCGCAAAAATCTGCTTTTTTTACAGTTCATATTAGAACATTGGCCGTTAGAGCCTTTGGTGCTATAGCAGCTTCTATATGACTCTGGAAAGGTCTTCCACTGACATTTTTTTTTGAGCCACAAAAAAGTTTTTAGTTTATTTTGTATTTCATTGTTTTCTTACTGTAAAAACTAACAACTTATTGCCATTCAGGGCTACAGAGTTTACGCTTTATTACTTTTTATTACTTTTTTCTTGTACCTATTTACTATTGTAATGTAAATGACATTTTTAGAAATTGTTTTAACACACTTGACTGGTTAGAGAGATGACACAAAAGCCTATTAGAGAAAGAGACGAAGCAAAGAGATGACATGAAGAGAGTGAAAAGGAACTGTGAAATTGTTTCTGATGAATCCTGGAGGATTTCTCTTCCTCTAATAGAAAAGAAACCCTAAATATAGAGCTTGCAGTCAGCAGATTATAAAACAGTGAAAAGAGAAAGATAAATAAATCTTGATATCCTCTGCTAACCCAAAATTCATGCTGTCAAAGCAAAAGTTGTTCGGAGAAAATTCGGCGAAATAATAACGAAGGCTCACAAGATAAACAGCGATGCCGGCCCCTATCACAAATCCCACGTAGACGTCAATCGGATGGCTCCGATACTGGGTGATTTGGGTCAAGCTTGCCAGGGCTGCTGCTATGGCAAACGCAAACACCAGCACAGGCTTCAGCAGCTTGGTACTGTCTGATATGGTGGCATTGAAGTACATCTGAGTAGAGAAACATAAGTATCAAAACAACATGACAACTCTGGTAAAAACCTCATGGACATGAAATGACCTCTGAAATCTGTCTCAAATTAAACTACTTCTTTTTCCACATAAAATTCAGATTTTTGCTGTACTTGTGATAAACAAAGGTCTTACAGATTTGGAATAACATGAGGGTAAGTAATTAAGTAATTAATAATAGAATTTTCAAGTTGATTTTTCACTGTTAACCCGTGAAATTTAATTAAAATTTCTTTGGAGTTTTCTTTAATTTTTTTAAATAGTTTCTCAAAATGGTATGGAGCCCCTTAAGTGACATTGTGGTGGGAAAATTCAGGGTGAGTGGAAAAAAATTTGCGTTCCCTTGCAAAACTTTTACAGTCTCTGTATCAAGAACGCACGTGTCGCGAGAGAATGCAAAACGTTTGTGAGAGAGCGCAAAGTTTCTCAGGGGAATGCTAAAGTTTTGCAAGAAAAAAAAAATTCTCCTTTGACCCCGATTTTTTTCCTCCACCATGTCTCTGTAAAATGGAATTTTAGTTTTTACTTTTTTTAATCAGGCTTGTTCAATTACTTTGTCCAGGCATGATTTCCCTTCCATTCCATGTATTAGAATATTATGATATTTGATAATCACAGAATCCAAATCTGCAATCTAAAAAAATCTGCACTGCTACCTAATTTTATCTAAACAGTGGCTACTTAATAACTTAACTTATTTGAAACATGCATACTTTCATAGGGAAAGACATACAATTCCTTGTCTACTTTCCTGGAGTCAGTTACCTCTGTTTTATTTATTTTCGCTTTAACTGATTTATATGCTTTTCTTGGGTTCCGCCAATTAGATTCTACAGGATAAAACTAATACCAATTAGAATTACCTAAAATACTCCAAATGTAGTTACAGCAGCATGGCTGTCTCTCTTAACCGTCCAGAGAGAATGACTTCATTAACAGTTGGAATCCCGCATTGAGTTCAACGAGGCATAGCTAACAAAAGAAGACTAATGAGCATCTCGGGCTTTACAGCTGGGAGACGCCAAGCTGGCGGTGGCCTATATACTGTACACTTATTAGGAAATCAGCAGAGGTCAATCAGCAGTTGACAGTGTTTTACGCTACTTAATGCTGATGCTGGATCCTTCTAATAAAAGTGCTACCTCAGTGATCACAGTGGCCCTTTTTTTCAAATTACAAGTATTTTGCGTCAGATCGTCAAAGTTCCCTGAGAAAAGGAAAGAGAAATGCTTACCGAGATATAGACGGCTGCGAAGCCAGACAGAGTGGCGTGCTGGGAGGGGAAAGTTTTCCTGATAACACAGAGACATACAAAAAAGAGGAAAAAGTGACAGCGACTTTAGTAACACATCACATGAATTATCACAGAGCACAGCCAAGAGTTTTAGCATGTGAGGAAGAAATGTAAATGAGCCAAGGAAGAGATGCAGGAGGAAAGTGCTATGCTTCAGTGAGCAAAACACTGTTATCTGTTCCATAGCTTCCATGTTCTATGTGCTGCTTGACAAGGATTTGAATGCTGCAATGGGATAGAAACCAAAAAAACAAAACAAAGAATATCTATTTTGTCATCCTGTTTAGTCCACACATTGGGTATGCAACACTACAGGGGCTAAAACGTGTGCAAGCTGCATACAAATAAACAATACTTTGTGGTTTTTACAGGTATATGCAAATATAATATGCAAATCAGGTAACACACAAACAACAAAATTAATTTACCCTGGCATATGCGAGAAGGCATGGTGTTTGTGTGTATTCACCTTGCTGACAGGATGGCATACTGGTCCCGGCCTGAGCAGATGTCCTGGGTTATGTAGGGGTTTTTATCGCAGGCCACACCCGGCAATGTGTAGTTGGGTTTGCAGACAGTTAGGAAGAAGGGAGCGTGATAGCCAGTAGCCAGCTGGATAACGTCAGTAACCAATGCAGTGGCGCACAGCCCAAACACATGAACACCTGTGTGGGGACGAGAAACTGTCAGTGTGAAACCGTGTGAACAGAGCCAGACTTGTTTTTGTTTGTCTGTGTGAGTCTTGGGTAGCCAAAACTCGACCATATGCTTCTACCAAAATTGAAAAACCTGTAAAAATGTCTGAATGCTGTCGGTGTATGAATAATGAATGTCAGAAGAGGTCCCAACTCCTGAGTATTAAAACTAAGAATAAGAAATCTAGTGGACCGTCAAATTATTCTCCTCAAGTATCATCTAAAGCTTTTCAGTAGTTGCTTATTAGCATGCCTATGGGATATTGGATGCTTATTAGCACTTATTCTACATCCCCAATGCCACCCAATACCAAAAATTTAAGTTATTTTACTATTAACCCAGTCAATTTTAAATTTTAAGGCAAAATTAGTAGTTAATGGTTTGTTAATAACAAGAATTGGAGGTGTGACCAATTTGACTGTAAAAACATGAAAAAAGCAATGATTTTAACTTATTAACGTATTATTACATTATTACACCACAAGTCAAAAGTTTGGGATCAGTAAAAAAAAAAATTAATTAGAGAAATAGACACTGTATGAACATTTCTATTTTAAATAAAAACTGTTCTTTTAAACTTTCTATTCATCAACAAATCCTGAAAAAGTATGTCGCATAGTTTCCCCCAAAAAATATTAAGCAGCATAACTTTTAACATTGTTTTTAACAAGTTTTCAACATTGATAATAATATAAGAAACATTTCTTAAGCCCAAATCAGCAGAATGATTTTTGAAGGATCTTGTGATCATGACTGGCACAGTGAATAAAATGAAAATAGCTGAAAATAGTTTTTTTTTTTTGTAATTTCACATAAAATTTATTTTTACTATAGTTTGAATCAAATAAATACAGATTTGGTGAGGAACAGAGACATTAAAACATATGTCTGACTCCAAATATGATTTAATTCTAAAGTTTCCCATTCCTACACTGAGGTATCGTTTAACATACCCACAAAGCGCACTGTTCTGCGTAAGAAGGAGTTGAAGTTGCATCCTCCTGCATTTATACTCCCTTCTGTACCGGAGTGAATCTTCAGCTTGGACTGCATGCAGTACATCAAGGCTTCACCCAGCATGATCTAAGCCAAAAACGCACAGAAGAATGAGAGCTGCCTGAAGCATCATCACAGAAATCCAATCTGTCAAGTGTTTAATTATGCTTTATACAAGATGCTATAACTCGGTCCTTGACCATGCAATTCACTGGCCATGCTGTTACTTTCCACATTGCATCAATGAATAGAGTAAAGGGATTTTGAGTGATATACAGAGTAGCAACAGTGAGATAAATAGGTTAGGCCGTTTATGAATAGAGTTTGAACACTCACAGACGCTGCAGGGCCAGCAAAGGCCAGGCTGAGCAGCATGAGCAGAGGGATGAGCTCGTCTCCCGTTTCCACATAGGGCATGCTCAGTGTGCGGTCATGGCAACGGAACCCAACTTTGGCTGGCTGTAATACGTCTGTCAGCTCCAAGAAGTAAAGAGAAATCATGGAGGATGCCACTATTGGCAGCTAAAAAGGGACAAAATAGAGGAAGAATAGTTGGGTTATGGGAAAGGTGGCACAGGACCAGATTATGCAGGGAGGAATCAGTCAACATTTACTGCATGAATACCTTTGTGAATTATTCATGCATGCAGTATTAGGCATACAGTGGACCCAAAAATAAGTTTGAACACTTAAGCGGAGTTTAAAAATGCATGAATGCCTTGGACTGAAATAACAAAATATAGCATTTGTTTAATCTATCTATCTATCTATCTATCTATCTATCTATCTATCTATCTATCTATCTATCTATCTATCTATCTATCTATC
>JAUCMU010000042.1:9364035-9403042 GCA_032275025.1 Enteromius treurensis | reverse complement strand
CATATGATACGCAAGAGTTAGGTGTTCATATTATATGCAGTTTTCAAATACATATGATACACATATGATATCTACCCCACAATCTTAATCCTACCCATCATGTAGCATATCCATGCCAGCGTCCATTTTTGCGTATCAATACAACAAGTTTACATTTGTTTTGATGTGCTATTTAAACACACTTTCATTAAATCAAGCAGTTACATAATATATGTGTATGGTGTAGATTTTATCATGTACTGTATATAAACACACACACACACACACACACACATGCATGTATTAAGAAAATAAGTTTATAGAAAGTATGTTTATATATATACATTTATATGTATATGAATATACACATAGCATGTATATATTCCAAAAATATAAACATGCATGTGTGTGTATTTATATATATATAATAGTACATACACATATATTATATTATATACACAAAAACACTTTTATTTTGGATGCGATTAAGGGTTTAACAGCACTATTTAGAATGATCATTTAAAAAAACTGCTCTGAAAATGATTCCAAAAATCCACTATGTCATTTTCGCTCTGAACTCTTAGAACTGATCCGTACTTGCTGAGGGTCATCTATACTAGATTATCAAACAAATAAGACTTTATATTTATCATCTTTGATGTGATGGTGCTATGGACCTTCATGTCTGCTCATACTCGAGCTACATACTGTTGCTATGGTTACTTGTTGGGTGAACGAAACTTCTGTTCCTAAGCTTGTATTAAGTGCACTCTTTAACTTTGACTTACTTTTATCTGACTTTGGTAACAGTACCTTTACAAATTCTAATGAAATATGGGTTTTACTGTATTTATCCAAGAAAGTACTGATAATATAAGATAACTATGATGAAGGGTTAGGTGCAGGGTTAGTCCCTAGTTATTACTAAGTTATTAATAAGTTATTGTAGTAATAAGTTATTGTATAGTTATAGGTACTGTAATTAATACAATAAGTATGTACATGAGGAACAAAACTGTAAAATAAAGTGCTTATGTGCTTATATAGTGTAAAAATAATATGCACATTATTAATGAAAATAATAGCTATTTTTTATGGACCCCCATCTATTTTTGGTTTGACTCTCTGTGGGGGAGGGTCAAGTCAGAGGTGGTCAAGCCCCCCCACCACCACCAAACACACACACACACACACACACACACACACACAATTCCCACCCTTGAATCGCTGATCTACTGTAACAGCTGCGCCGCTGTCCACTACATGGTACTGAACTGCTGTGTCTGAGCAGTTCTGGGACACATGGCTACAACCGAGATACGAGTACATTGCAGGAGGATGAAGAGGGTCATCTGTGCTGTATAGAGCACACGCAATTTCAGGGGACTATTTTAATCTTTGGGGTTATTTTTTATCGCGTAAAGCATATATTATATAAAAGCCCCGCTCAAAGTAGAATACATGCATTTTCTCAGATTTTTTATTTCTATTGCAGATTTGGCATTGCAAAATGTCCTCGTGGTCAGTTACCATCTCACATACACCTCTCTCCTGAAATGGTGTCATGAATTATTCTGGGATGTCGTACAGAAACACCCAGCCTAATGCTGAAAATGAACTTTTTTATAATTAATGTGCATTTCAGAAAAGAGACACACAAACCTGGCGCGTAATCTTGATTCTGCACGCCAGGTTTCAGCATATCTGCTTTTTCAGGGCTCACAGGAACAGGCTCGGTCACCATCAGACAGACACCGCTATCTCACCTCTTTCTCGTTGATGTTGGAAATTCATCGACTCCCTCCGACCCCTTCTCCGTCGCTTGGTTCGTCTGTGGTGCTCCAGCTTTCTTCAGTGCGACTTAATCCATTTCACGCTTGTACGAAATATCTTTGTGTTCACTTCCCCCCTGTCCGCTGAGGGTAAGTGCACGGATAAAATTATGAATGGAGCTGGGCACTCCACTTATGTTTCCTCAACGTAGCAAAGTCCCAGAAGTAGATGTGAGTGATTTACTCGCGATCGGGCCACTTTCTCACGGAGATCTTGAATACAGAGCTCTCGGATGCGCGGATAGTAAACGAAACAGGAATGCAGTGACTGTGTAGGGCACCGTGAACACAAAAGGCTACCGGGTTTCTTGAGGGAGGGGACAGGGAGGAGGCGGTCCACTTTTTAACACAAACACGCGGAGAGGTTCTTAACCCCCGCTTATTTCCAGTCATCAACCCGTAATGTGTAACAAAAGAGATGTGGAGTCGCGACAGATTGTAAGGGAGTTCCGTTCACGACCGTAATGGTTAATTCGCTCCTCTCTTTGTGCATCGACCGCTCCATCATGCTGGACGTTATTAGATACTGAGATGTTCTTAACGGAGCAAATGTCTCATGTGGACCCTAGACAAGCACGCTTATGCTCTTTGTTTATTTGTTTGGGGTGGGGCTGCTCTTGGACCACGCGATCCTTTGTGTCTAGGTATGTTTCTTGTCAGGAGCGGACAGCAGCACATGGCGCAGCACGCCTCCAGTGAGAACATGTCAGCGCGTCATCGCAGACGCACGCTCGCTCCTCGCTCGAGTGAACCTCGCATCATCCTAGAATCATAGGGTAACCATGAGTGTTTCTCGTCTAGGGTTATTTTGTGTTTTCTGCAGCATCTGTGTTGTTTTGTTGATCATAGCTTTATTAGGAAGATAGAGCATACAGAATTAAAACATGACAGAACATTATGAAATTGGCAAAATGTAAAATCTCTCTCTATATAATGAATATACAGTAGTCCTGTACCTAAATGCTTTTTTTGTTGTTTTGACAAATGTGACCCAACCAGTCAAGTAGGTCTAGGATTATTCAGCAATATTCAACAATATATGATATGGGTCTAAATTATAGATTTTCTTTTATGCCATTTTTTAAAGATATTGGGTAAATGTCATGTTCCATAAAGATGTATTTAGGCCACATTTGTTTTGATTATGCAGTCATTTGGATAACTTTTAAGGTTATTTTCTTAATATTTAGATTTCTTTGCACCCTCAGATTCCAGATTTTCAGCCATAAATGAATACAATGCTTATTTACTCAGCTTTCAGATGAATTATAAATCTCAATTTCGTAATATTGACCCTTATGACTGATTTTGTGGTCCAGTGCCCCAAAATAAGGTTTATTATAATGATGTTTAATGTAATCATCAGTGGAAGTGTTTACAAATATATATTTTCCATTTTTAAATAAAAATATTTCATGACTTTTTTTTTTCTCAGGAAAAAAATATTTATAAGTTAATTATTTATTACCATTAAGAATGTTATATATATTATTAATGCAATTTTAAGAAGTTAAAGCCTGCAGTCTTATTCATTTCAGAAGAAGTCAAACATGTTCAAGGTAAACAATATTGTTTCAAAAATCATTATTTTGTTACTCAATTTGATCTAAACAAAATGTGCCTTATCATAAAATAATCAAAATATGTAATGTTTGAAACAAATATTTTAGGTTAAATATAGGTTAAAGGATTTCAACTTAATAATAATTTCCCAGTGGTATAATAATTGCCACAAAAATAAAAAAAATATTTTTCATTTACATTAAAACATTTGTTTATATTTGCATTTGCAGATCACATGTGCATTTGTAGTGTATCTTTGAATAATCTAAATCCATCATTATCCAACAAGAAACAGGACACGAAAAATACAAAACTCTACTGCAAAATCTCTGCTCCATTGCTCCAAATGTGCCATACCGAGAACTGAAACAAGGCTGAAAAACATGAAATCAGCTCCTCCCCCTATTTCCCCCCCTCTCCCACACTAGAAGAATAGGGCAATGCTCTCACCGTTAGTTTCCCAGGAGACTGTGCGAGGCCTCTTGGGCAGTCCTCCTACACCTCAGGACTGGGCCCAGCTGCAGAGAGTTAATAAAATCATCAGTCAGCCATTCAGCCTCACTCTTCACGTCCTCTTTGGCCAATTAGTCGCACACCCTATGTGGCTCGACTGCCTTCACAACATGTTTCACGCTCTCATCAATTTCATACAGACTCATTACAGACTCAGATTGGAGGATGAGGTCTCCAAGTCACATATTCAAGATTTTCTCTCCCTTCTGGATCCATTTCAGTTGAAAGCTTTTAGGATTGGTTTGTATTCTGACAACTGACCTTATTATTGTGTCCAGATATGCTGCTTTGGTCTCCCAGGTTCATTTTATGGACTAGCATCGCATGATTGTATTCTGATTGATTTTTTGCCCAGCTCTCACTTCAAATCACATTTCAAATGACCATGTACTTGAAATAAATAAGAACTGCTGTATAAATGTGTGGTGAGGGACCAACTCACATGTCAAGGTTTAAGTCCACAGGCATTTTCATGAGCATCCGGCTCTCTGGATGTGTGTCCTGTTTTGGCGGATGCATGACATCATAGTGTCACCATTGCTGATAAGATTATGGAGGTATTTCATTTGAGGTGGAATAAAAGGAAGGAGAATATGGAATCACATGCACAAATCTCTGGAATATTGTAGTGCCTCTTTATTATCAAGGACTGTTAATAACTAATCATTCTAATTCTACGAGAATACAGACTTCCACACCACAACTAACACACAGAGGAACAACATGGTTGGAGTCATTTTCAGAATGCTTTTTTTTCTCTCGTGATGAATGATAACAACAGTTGAAAGCCAAGTACCTAAGAGCTCCAGCATTAAACTTAAACATGTGGTTATAATAAACAGAACATGTATTATAATTGCTGGTGTGGAGGCTAGTATAGGCCTACTTATCGTTATAATGATCTCTATAGTTATTGTTGGTGTGAACTGGCTTTAATACAGCAGTGTGTTTTTCCCCTCTGAAACCTCATTTCTGAAATAAGGGAAATAAGCTACTAAAATCAAGATAGGAATGGTGTTTCACTCACAATCTCTCTGCACAGCAATGGAGACCCCTCGTGGCAGATGTTTGTCATCACCGCTGCAAGTCTCGTTTGAGAACTTTATATTTCTTTCTTTTGACAAATGCAGAAGTGATGCAATTATATTTAAATTGTTTCCTGGAGGCAACAATTCAGTCACTCTGATCGAGAGACCAAAACAAACATTCCATTATGCTTTCATGCATTGCTTCTAACAGCAGAGGAGATAAGTTGTAAAACTGCAAACTACAATGTGCTGCATCCATTATCATAATTTGCAATATTATTATACGTTCATATTTTTGTTCGCCGAAAGTTGCTCTGTCGTTTTTGATGAAAGTCAAGCAAATGTTTTTAAATAAATAATGTGAGCGGCGACATTATTTTGGAATCAGTCAAAGAAGTGAACTACAGACACAACGAGCAAATAGGAAACAGGAAAATAAGAGTCCCAATTATACAAGGCTAAATTGTGTGCAATTATGCTGAATTTTTGCATTAACAATGGGACTGTAATTTATGTATTTACAGCCAGGGCACTTGGTATCACTTTACTGAATCAATCAAAAATAGTAGTTTTTGAGTGGTTTAAAGTGTAAATGCAATTCCCAGTCATGTGTAGAAGTGTTTCCAGCATACTTTTGTTTGACTTTTATGTCTGTTTTGTGTGATGTTTAGTCACTGGGCTAGCTGAGAAGATGACAAGCCCTTCCTCTGCTAGGTTGAGTAGAAAGGGATGTTCTTTCACTCTGCCAAGTAAGCATAGATCCGTACACTGCGGGTTATCCATCTAGAACTAGGTGAATGTCATCTGTGTAGCAGCTGAAGAAAAATCCATGTCTCTGGGTGCTAGAGCTCAGTGTTAATGTGTACAATCAGAGGCGTATTCAGACAGGCACTGTATACTGAGATACTCCAGCACAGTTGTGTCAAACACAGTGCCAAAGCAGCAGAGTTTAGATTTTACCCTAATTAAAGTGCACCATTTAATGGTCCAGCTAATCAAGACATTCAGACTTATTTGAAAGTTGAGGGTTTAGCTCTAACCCTAATCAAACACACTTGAAGAAGCTAATCAAGGTCCTCGGGATTATTAGAAAGTTACTGGCAGGCAGGTTTGATGCTAAACTCTGCAGGAAAGTGGACCCTGAGGGCCAGTGTTGAGAAACCCTTTTTAGAAAGCATTTAATCTAATGTGAACAGCCACAAAGATACAGGACAATCCCCTTATCTGATAAGGCAAAGGTTGCCAAAAGCTTATAAAGCTATAAGGGGTTGGCCGATAGACATCACGGTGCTGAGCTGGCATCACGATCCTCCGCCCCGCTGCAGTAGCAACAACCAGCTCACGAAAAACACGCTTAATTTATGGCGGCAAATCCATGCCATTAATAAGCGAGCGCACCACTGATGCTGGCGAGCGCTGTAAAT
This sequence comes from Enteromius treurensis, assembly GCA_032275025.1. NCBI lineage: Eukaryota > Metazoa > Chordata > Actinopteri > Cypriniformes > Cyprinidae > Enteromius > Enteromius treurensis. The sequence goes on along the minus strand of JAUCMU010000042.1, from coordinate 9,396,703 downwards.
CCCCCCCCCTCACCAACCGCTGCCTACGACGACGATGGCATCATCCATCGCGATGTTTCACATTAGAGATTGTACAATGCCAAATTGGTCGACATCGCCCAACCCTAAAAGCTATAAAAGTTACTCAGTCAAAAACAGTGCATAATTTGTCTCAACATTAACTATGTTAACATAGAATATTATTCTGCTGTCACTTTAAGACCTAATTCAGATGTCCAGTTTTCTTCCAACTGTTGGGAGTTAAGATAACCGACTGAATATTTATCAAAATGGGCATTTTATGGGATTAGTTCAGTGAGCAACAAAAAATGAACAACAATTAGAATCAAAAGCCAGGTATTTTTGTCTCTTTCACTTTTTTCTACTTTTATTTGGAGCTAGAGATGTGTTTACTGCTGCAGGAGGGCCAAAGTCCTGAAAAGTTTAGCTCTGACCTTCTCCAAGACACTGGATTGAAAGTTTTTAATAGAGGTCCTGATTTTAGGTGAGCTTAATTAGGGTTGAATCTAAACATTGCAGGATGTTGACCTTCAAGGAACAGGATTAGACACCCCTGTTTTAACTGTGTCTTATACAATATGTGACAGCTGATGGTTCAGTTTTGTTTTGAAATTGCAATGCAGGTTAGCCATGTCTACACTGATGCAAACCGCAAACAGTCCACCTTTATTATAAATGTGCTTTTAATTCCCCTGTAAATGTGCACCATTCACACAACTCATTAGATTAGTTTAGATTAGTTTTAGTTTTCAGACATGTTGCATATTTAAAACTTAACTAATCTCAGTTTTATAAATGTATCTCTAGACATCCCATTCCCTTACTCTTTATTGGATACCACAAAGATAATGAAAACCCATTTCTCATTTCTTTCTTCAGCTAAACTACAGCCCACCAGACTAACATAATAAAGTCTTTATATAGATTCACAACTTAAAATAACTTATTGATAATCACACCAACTTGCATATACAGCTGCACAGATTACAGCCGTTTTAAAGTGACGGTTTATGTTTTTATTTGTTTCATTAAGACTGGTATACTGAGATTGGAGCTAGCGACTACAGTTATTAATAATGGACAGATTTTTCTCCAGAAAGCATTGAGTGTCGGGCTGTGTGGGGCACGAAGCATCGACATATGGCAGCTCTCACTCAGGTCATGTTGTGTAAACTGTAGCAGCAGGGTGGCACGACAGCTAAGGGCAACAGCATGAGGCTCACAAGGATGACGAGCAATGATCATAGCGGTGCTACAGATCAAAGACAAAAAGGAATAGAACAGGAATCAGTTGACTGTTTTTCCTGTGAAGCTAACAATATGTATTGTGAATAGAACTATATAGCAGGGAGGTTTTGGTCACACTTTATATTAATTGGCTACAAATAAGTATAATGTACTTATTATTGTCATATTGTATTGTAAAACACTTTTGCTGTTATTGAGGTGGGATACAGGGAAGGTTAGGGACAGGTTTGGTGGTCTGGGTAGGTTTAAGGGTGAATTAAGGTGTAAGGGATGGGTCAACAGTGTAATTATAAATTTAATTGCAGAAATTAATTACTTCATATTGGTATTTGTTTAAATGAAAGTACAATGTAAAAACATATATGTACGCAATAAGTACATTGTATTAGATAATTCATTTAAATGCAAGTAAACAGTAGTTAGGGACTCCAAACATGAACCTGGTAATGATTAACCACTCATTCCGGAGTGTTTTGATTGGTAGACACTATTTTTCATTTTGTCTGTTTCCCAAGTCAGAGTTATGTTATTGATTCAATTAAAGAATTTAGCCTGAAACACACTTGAGCTCCAAGACTAGTGAAGACTGTCAAACACTGACACTAAACTTTTTATCAAACACTTAATGCCCAGCCAAGCATGCTCATGCTCTGAAAAAACATAGCAACTCAACATAATGAGGTCATTGTTCATCAGTGTCCCAGTGGAAACTGGCTGCTCGTCTATCAGTCTGACAGTCTCCTCCTCAGCCCCCTCAGACAGTTTGCTCTAAAAACTTACTTTGAAGTTTGCTCTGAAAATGAATGCGTGAACACCATCATCTTGCAATAGTGAAAAAGATTTTTGACAGCTACAACCAGCATTTCATGCTGTTAACCTAGTTTAACATTGTTTAGTGAACACTGGTTTCATAAATTTGCCACTGAACCAAGCTTGAAGGGTGATGGTTAAATTTTTTACAGAAATGATATTCCAAACTAAACTAACTAGCAATGACTGAGTTAATTTACAAATGTTGCAAACCAAGTACTATTTCACTGATAAATGTTTATTTGAAAATGTTTATTAATAACTGTAAATGCAATTACTCTTTCAGACTGATAACATTTAGATTATATATAGGCCTGTGACATTTGAGGATCAAACATCTCAAACAGAATCATACTTTTATCACCGTTAAAACACACAAGCAAACAATATATTTATTCAAACTTTATAAGTGTGGAAAAAGTACACCACAGCAAGACAAGAAGTTTTAATTAAAATGTAAAGTTTGGTCCATGGCAGCTTATTTTGGCCAGGAACCGCCCACTCAAACAGGAAGAGGCCACCTGATTGACATGTAAAATGACCAAACAGTTTTTATGTGCCCTTTATGGACCACAGTTATCTGAAATAGAATGCTAAATAACAATAAAGCTGGAAAATGATATGCAGAGAAAAAATCTTGACTTCTTCATTTGTACACTATAATTTTGTAGTCATGTCTCACGATTACAGTCAACGGTTGTTTAGAAAACACATCAAAATAGCAGAAAATTCTCTGTGAAATTCTTTAATGGACATTGCTGAATTGAGTTCTGCTTGTGGATGTCTAGTTAACTCGCTACCATGTGCTAACCCCTGCTGTTATTAACCTCGTAAGCTTGCCAAATCCAGTGATTATTTCCTCCTCAGAAGTGTTCATTGTCTCAACTTGACCATGACGACTGATCAAACAATGTTGTGCCTTTATTCCCAGAAGTTACTAAACACCTACCAATTTATAATCAGAACTGGAGGTGTTATTTTTGCGTGCAATATGCATCAGGCGGTCACTGAACGGACTGTGGGCGGTCTGTGGGCCTGCCGTCCGAGGAATTGTTGCTTATCCCACTAAGTTGAATTATTTACAAAATGAACCCATTTTCATGCTGGATGTCTGTTGATGCAGATATTCACCTTGGCCAGCAGTGAATGGTTGCATTAAGTATCTGTTCTCTGTCCAGTTGCCTGGCTTTAAATGCACACACACACACACACACACACACACACACACACACACACACACACACACACACACACACACACACACACACACACAAACTCACACACACAGATAAATGCCTTCTCTCTGGAGCTGGAAGTCAGCCAGACTGCAGGATTACAAGCTGAATCTCCATCACAGAGAGTTTCATCCATCATTGCAGCACTCCAGCAGTCACTGAGAAAGGAGAAGCCGGAAAACAGCACGGCATGAGTTCCAAGCTCAGAGAAGGTCCTGTATCTCCTCTTATCCACTGACTTTGTGAGTGTCCCAACACAAAGTGTACATCACCTCCCCCTGTTGACGTCTTTAGTCAGGGTGTTGGTGGCGGGATTAGATGCTGAGCTTGTTTGGGACTGACTGAGTCGTTGTCTGACCAGGGTCCGCTGGAGCTCCGCTCGCCTGGCCAGGGCGGCCCTGAGCTGGCCGCGAAACTCTTCGATCCTCCCTTGCAGCTCCCGCAGTTCCTCTTCCCAGGGCGTTGAGAGTCCAGAACAGGCCATGGGTGAAAGCACCAGGCTGAGACTGGGATTAGGACCACCGTTGGAACACAACTGGGTGGGCGGGCTACCCACCAACCCCCGCCGGCCCCTTTCTGACCCAGTGGGCGGAGCTTGGAGTTGGTAGCTGTTGAGAGTCTCCAAGTTGAAGTGGACATGTTTGTTTTGTTCTTTGGCCTCTTGGCCGGCCTTGACGCTCTGATTGTTCCACTTGGTTGTAGAAGTGGAAGGGGAAGTGGAGGAGGTGGAGGGTGGAGGAGAGGAGGTGGAGGGTGGCAGGCGGTGGAGATTACAGTTCTCTGACAGGCACAAGGTGGGACTGAGAAGAAAACACAGCAGCAATCAGCATTACAAGATGCAGGGACACAGCACTTCACAAACAAAACCCACAATCAATGGAAACATGGAGACTCAATATTCCATTAATGAAACAGTATTTACTCACTTTTTACTGGAGAGTCCAATATTGATTTTTTTTCCGTCTTAGGGGTGTTTTTAAACATACATTAGTTCAAAGCTCTGTGTTGTTTTAAAATATACAGTGTGATAATTATAGTATCATTAGCACAAAATAAAGCGTGATCTGGTGTTGGTCTATTATGTTACCGGCTATCAATACATTATTATACAACTTATTAACCGTATAAAGCCTAATGTATCATATTTGATATGCAAATTTCTAAGGCCTCTAAATTACCTGACCATGTACAGTAAATGGTTTTGCACAATCAATTACATGTCTTTGGTCATCTGATTGATAGTTTTTACTTTTTATAAGGGCATTTATTTTTCCATCTGTAGTAGGCTATCAAGTCCCCCCTTCCCCTTGTCTTCTTGATGTGAAATATGAGTGAAATAAATAAATAATAAAATATTTTCAAATCAAATTTAATCCAATATAAAAATCAACAAAAAATGTGTGTGTGTATATATTTATACAACAATTTTTACTGGTTCTCGAATCTGACTGGCTGATAGGAGTTCGATATTACAGTCCAATAGAGCTCATTGAGCTCTTTATCGTTTGTATCACACTGCTTGCTGAAGTTGACGTATTTCTCAAAGCGGGTGTCATGACGGACTCCTAAATCCACTATAATTGAAAAAATAATACTATTTTATGTCAAGGAATGCAGTTTTAGGTAAGAACATATGCGGTTTGTTAAATAAGACAAAATTGCACTTCTGTCTGCCAATCAGATTCAAGAACCAGGAAGAGCTGTTGTATAAATATATATAATATAAAATTAACACAAAATGTGTGTATGTATGTATGTATGTATATAGACAGATAGATAGTAGGGGTGTCGGGATATACCAGTATTGATGATAATTGTGATATTCAAATCATGAAATATCGACATCGTGTTTTTTTTTTTTTTAGATGATATACCGGTTTTGGCGATAACCATAATATTTAAAATAAACAAGACTCTTATGATAATTTGACAGGTAAATTATCCAGCGCCAGTGCCTGGTTAATGTCCCAGGTGGCAGTACTGCGCTGACACCTGCTGTTAAACAAGAAGATGACACAGCGCACCGCGCACACAAGAATCATGATGAGTGATTGAGAGGCTTTGTCCGCATCCGAAAAAAAAGTAACCTCACCAGTATAGGGACTTTTTGGCTTTAGAGAAAACAGGTTGTTAAGACCAGGAGTTTAGATAGATAGATAGATAGATAGATAGATAGATAGATAGATAGATGGATAGATACAGTGTATATAACATTTTATGTCTTTAGAGGGTTAAATGTTACTTATCAGTCGTGGCCTAATGGATAGGGTGTTGAACTTGTAACCCGAAGGTTGCAGGTTCGAGTCCCAGGTCTGGCAGGGATTGTAGGTGGTGGGAGTAAATATCCAGCGAGTTTAGACCCTTGAGCAAGGCATTGAACCCTCAACTGCTCCCTGGGCGTTGCAGCCCACTGCTTCGGGTGTGTGTGCACTTGCATGGGTTAAAATGCAGAGCCTGAATTCCAAGTATGGGTCACCATACCTGACCACAAGTCACTTCACTTCACAATAAAAAATTATTGATTGATATGAGAGACACAAAACATTATTAGAAAAATCGTTTGCCTGGGACAATGAATAATTATAGTTTAGAGTTCATTATACAGAAATATTTGACCAGTGCATGCCACTAAATAGCCATAAGAATTGTCCTAAAGCCCTAAAATAATGTGACAACAGCATCCGTGTGCATTTCAGTAATATAAATTACTACATTCCAGAAGTGTGGTATTTGTCAATTTACATGTATAATGCAATAATCTTAACTTACCATCTGTCACTGCTCTCAACCTCCGATTTCCTCTCACCATCACAACCCATATTTAATGCACGATGAATTTTCTGTAGAAACAGAAAAAGCCCACGGAACAACAGTCATATATCAGTATATACATAATCAAATACAACCCATGCCTATAACATATGACCTCCTAATTTGTGCTTTCAGCTTCCTAACACTAGAGGGAGCAGATGCACCTGTGTTTATGATGGCAATATGCCTTCTTGAACAAGATAAGATGTAAAAGAGATAAGAGTGAAATAGTAATTTCTTTAGTTAACTGGCACCGCTTTAGCATTACACTAATCTGTATCTGAAGCCTATTTCTTTCAGCATGTTTGTCAGGAATAACATATGGAGGCAGGCGCTCACCTGACTGGTGTGGAGCCAGTATTTGAATCTCTGCTGGTGGCGGAGGTGAGGCAGGATGAATCTGAAGAAAGTGTGCTCTCCCAGCAGAGTAAGCAAAGCACCTGCCACCCCCACACACAACAGCACAAACAGCCCCGAGAAATGCTGGATACCCATCTGCAGAGTCTGCACACACATGAACAATAATACATAAATACACACGAGAAAAGATCACAGTGCTCTGTCGCTGACTGCACCTTTTCTCCTGAGAATTCATCTTTTTTTGTGCGTGTGCTGCACTGCACAACTATTTTCAACATTGATAATGAAAAGAAATGTTTCTTGAGCATCATATCAGCCTATTAGAATCATTTCTGGAGCACCATGTGACACTTAAAGGCTACAGTGTTGCATTAGGCCTGCACGAATCAAATGCATTTCAAAATATATTAAATTGTAGAAATGTCTCGTAATATTTATGTTTTTACTGTATTTATGAGCAAATGATTAAAATTAATATATATATTATACATTTAAGATTTGATGTGCACATTAAATACAATTATACATAGGTCTTTGTCACATGGTTGCACTTTATGCATGGTTGCACTTTTTTGTATTTTTAAAAATATATTAAAATAGAAAACAGTATTATTAAATTGTAGTAATATCTTAAAGTATTCATGTTTTTACAGTATTTTTGATCAAATAAATGGAGCCTTGCTATAAGAGACTTAAAAAAAACAACGTTTTTATATAGTATATATATTAAATATATATATAGGATATACAGAATATAGATATTGTTCAATCGAACATACAGACGTGACCATGGCTCCACTGGGAGCCATTTTAAAAGAGGCTGATGACAGGTTTCTGATGAAATATATCTTTTTTTGCAAGCAACCTATAAATCACCAATCCTTAATTTTATATTACAGCAGATGCTTTACCAGTGCTTTTTTCTTCTTACATGTTTAGCTCTCTCCAGGTATTATATATCTTCCAGTGCCTGACCCAACGTTATTTCCCCCTCGGGTGTTAGAAACCCCAACATACACAAAGGAATCCATCATTCCTCTGCAATGACTTTGATCTGGAGGGAGAAGGAGTCCTGCTGACTAGAACTAATCACAATTTTATAAAGTATTGCTGTTATAATTGAAATGAAAGTCATGCTGACTTGGAGTAGTTGAAAGGGGAAAATATTCCACTTCCTGTGCGTCATATGTGTGGGGCATGTTTGTTGGTCATCCTTCACTGCACACACTGCGACTGCAGTCCCATGTTCACTTCTGTGAGTGTGTTCATTCTTAACACATAACAGGATTGGCTGCAGCCCTTTATCATCATGTCACTTTCCAAGAGAGTGTTATGGGGGATAGTGGCTAAATGCACATACATATGCATACATGCTGCTGGTCAGTTAAAGTGCTCATAGCACTTTTTACTGGCTGCTCTGATTTCATTTCACATTTTTAAGCAAGGTTCTTTATCTTAGGATTGCATAATTTAAGTATTTTAAATACATATGCATTAACAAAGAACAATAGTATTTCACTCATATTAAAAATACCTTTATGTAAATACATTTTTAACTAATTATATCTCACCCTAAGCTTATCTATAGCTTATATTTTAACCTTACTAGTATCTCAATAGCAACAAAAGTGTTTTGTAATACAGCATAAATTATACGTAAAAGCATATTTTTTACATAGTATAGGCAACTAATATTATAACATATTAATCAATTCTGTAAAATTGTTAGTTAATGACTCTATAAAGGAAATGCTTATAAACTTTACAACATGGTTTCAAACTACATTAGTTAACTAATTAAGGAAAACAGCATTTCAACAGCATTTATTAATATTAATGGTGAATGTTAATTTCTATATTTACTAATACATATTTAAAATCACTTTTGCGATGCTATGAGAATGCGTTTTTGCGATGTTATTACTAGGTTTCTGGATCTGGGATCATTTCAGTTGTGTTGCTGTCTATGGAGGGTCAGATGTCTCTCTGATTTCATCAAAAATATCTTAATTTGTGTTCTGAAGATGAACGAAGGTCTTATGGGTTTGGAACGACATGAGGGTAAGTAATTGATAACAGAATTTTCATTTTTGGGTAAACTAACTCTTTTAATCCTGCTATATTAACAAATATTAAAAATACTCCCATATGAAGGTTGAAGGTACTCTTTTAGACAAATATGTATATGTCTTTGGCTTTATACACTCTGTTGGCACAAAAACCAAAGAAGCGCTTTTGCTACGAACAACAAAGTGTTATTAAGGAACAAATTCTGGCATTTGTTTATTCATCATTTATTTTGAAAGTACGCCAGACGCAGCACTTAATGTTTGGATTGTTGCTTTAAATTCCCCATCGCTTTCAAGCCTGCATCTTTGTATCTGGCTACAACCCAAGATGCCGTTTGAAGAATTCTGACTAATTTAATTAAGACTGAATTACGTGGAAGAGATAAAATGACGTTTTTTGCATTTGAAGGGGGGGGGTGCAAGTGACTGCAAGGACCTCACAGTCGATCCTGTCCGCTTGTTTGGAGAATTTATTGCACAGCAAAGTAGTGGTTTTACAGCGCGGTGTCTGTGGTGACAGGACAGCTTGGCTCTGGAGCAAGAGAGAGCGGGAGCGTGAGATGGGTTCCAGCTGGCACAGGGGCCGAAAACAAATGTCATTGCTTGTGCTCATGAAGTCCCCCATTCATAACCACACCTAGGTAATGAAGCCAGACTGTACGAGACAATGTCTTACAGGAGAGCTACAACTCCTGGGAGGTTATTGACTGAAGCTGCATTGATGGAGTGCGCTGGCGGCTGCTACTCACAGCCTCAGGTGTGCGGGGCGGTACGGCTGACACCGAGCCCTCGGGAATGAAAATGGATTGTGGTGGGCCGACGTCGCTCTGACAGAATGGCTATTAAACTGCAGGAGACAGTAATTCCAAACAAAGGGATTTTTCAGGGAGAAAAGAGCTCAAAGAGGAACTTGGTCAAGGGCAGAAGCAGCTCGCTCGCCTGTGAAAGAAAACACACACGCACACATATTCTGAACGCTCTCAGACTGTCTCTTTTGATGGCTCACCTCTGTCACTGCAAAAACCCTCTTTCCACAGGGAACCACTTTATACCACTTGTCGTGCAGCATGTCCATGTAACCGTCAGACTTGTAGCGGCTGACATATTCAGACACGTTGCGAGTGAGAGGGGAATTCTGGGGCAGACCGATCCCGTATCCTGAAAGCACAAAGAATAACAAAAGAACAACTTTACACATACAGCTCAGTGAGACCCATGTTTGCCTGTGGGGTTTTGTTAAAGAAACTGTCCACATTCTAGTGTGAATTGATTCTTCTATTATTGATCTGTCAGAGAACCTTGAGAAGGAACACACATGTTATGCAGTAGTCAGCACCTAAAAATAAGTGCACTTTTTTAAAGATTATTTAAAAAATGATTTCAATTTCCTTTTAATTTGACATCATGAAAAGGAACAGGTCACCACCCAAAATTAAAAACTATTGACAATTTACCTGTCTGTCTAAGATGTAGATGAGTTTGTTACTTCTTGAGAAGTAACAGATTTGGAGAAATTTAGCACTACCTCTCTTGCTCACCGGAGAATCTCATCCCGTTAATGGGTGCAGTCAGAATGAGAGTCCAATCAGCGGATAAAAATCCACAAGCAACCCTCCTGTTCATCAATTAAGAACTTGTGAAAAGAGAAAATCTTGTTTGTAGTTTTTATTTGTTTATAATTTAATAATTTATACACTTTTAAGCTCAAACTGGTGCCTAAAATAAAAAACCATAGATATAGATGTCTCCAGTGAAAAAGTAATCTTGTATGAATCAGGAGTGAAATATGCACAAATCAAGCTTAGTTTCTTAGTGAAAAAGCAGTTGTAAACAAATATTTTTGATGTGAGAGGACAACATGGGATGGACTTTTAACTGGAAGATGCATTATTGGATTATGGATTAGTATTTTGGTCTGAAACAGCAGTTCAAATTCTCGAATGATGGATTTGTTTAATACAAACATGCAGCTTTTCACATCACAAGCTGTTGATTGACATTCTGACGGCAACCATTCACTGTTGAACAAGTGATGTAATGCTCCATTTCTATTCTATTCTATCTATTCTGATGAAAAACTTAATAAATCTACCTCTTGGATGGTCTGTATATCAGATTAAGTACATTTTCTGACTTTTATTTTTCATATTTGGGTGAACTATTCCTTTAAGAAAGAGTCATGATAGTGCAATCTTTAAGTACACTTAGTTTAAGTGGACTTTTATTACATTTTTGATACATTATCTGAAAGTACAATTTAAAAAATAACTTCAATACTATGAACTACTCTGACAAATTTTTGAACATATCCTTTTTTAGACAAATATTGATTTGTTATTCTTTTGCTAGAATAAAAAAAAAGCACATTAAGCTCAGCCAGATCAATTATGCGGTGGGCTTTTGTTAAAGAGACCATCCACATTGTATTGTGAATTGATACCTCTATTATTGATATATCAGAGAGCCTTGAGAAGGAACAATCATGAATCTTTGGCACCCGTGCCAGTGCACCATAGACAGAGTGTCTGTCATTGTGGCGTCTATGCAGCCAGGCAGCTGGAGAGATACGAGCACAACTCTGACATCCACAAATTTCATCAAAGCCCTCGCCTCACTGGCAAGCCCACACATCACTCCTGGCAAGCAATCCCTCCCCTCCTTTCAGCACGTGGCACAACATCCCTTGCATCCTGATAAACTTCTGTCCTCTCCTACTGAGTTTCACCGCTGTATTTTACTTAGTCCTCTACAACCAATAAATGTGCGTTGTTGAACTCTTTGAAGAGGGGGCACCGGCGGGCTGCTGGAATATTCTTAATGGAGTGGAGCCAGGCAGTCATAAAATGTGCGGTGGAAACTAATACAATAAGGGATTTTCCAACAGCGTTAAAAGGATACGGTCCACTCTGAAGAGACAGTTTCTACTGAGGGCTGTTCTTTTAGTTTGAGCAAAGCCTGTGAATTGAACTGATGCCTGTGGGGAATGTCAAATGTACCATAATTCAGTACAGAGTCACGAAACTGGGAACAAAAATAATAAAAAAAGATATACCAGGCTTTTACAGCATCTATCTTTCTATCAAAATATCTAGCTATTGACCGACAGAATTAACTATACTTACCTATGTAACTTGATAACTATATTTTTTTAATTAAAATTTTGTTTTGTTTTTTTAAATTACACATTTTGTCATGCATTTAATCTATTTGATAAATTTAACAGATTTAAATTTAAATTTGGTTAAAATATTTAATTATTTAATTTATTTATATCATCTATAAATATTATAAATTTGACAGATGTTAAAAAAATATTTAAATACAAATATAAATTAAAGCAATTACAAAAATATCTATCTATGTATCTATAATTTACTATGATATATCTATACCTATTTAACTATTTTAATTGTAATAATTCACATTTTATTTTATTTTATTATAAGCAAATGTATATTTTACTATATGCATGTAATCTATAAATTTGATGAATTCCCTGTATTTAAATTTAGTTATTTTTTAGATTTATATAATCTATAAAAGTTGTAAATCTATCTATCTATCTATCTATCTATCTATCTATCTATCTATCTATATTTTCGCCTGCATGGCTTGATTATGCACCTAGCTGTTTACAAGTTTTACAGACCCTGACGGAGCTGTCCGTTTCAGGCCAACAGACGTGATAGCGATGGTTAAGTCTTGATTATCCATCTAATAAAACGCTGGCTCAAAGGCGTGAGGGAAGCTTTTGGCAGATAGCTGGGCAACTTCCTATGCATGCAGCAGGACATAACATCCGGATGAGAGGTGCGGACATGCCTGGGTGACTGCCATGAAACCCATCTACACCCTGTAATAGCTTCCCCTTATGAAATGACATGTGTCAAACCTGACTTGCTTCGATTTGGCGGGTAATTACAACTGCCTTGAGGTGAATTCATGGACGGCTCTTAATGTGGGGTGGAATTCTAATAGTGTATCTGTAGAAAGTGTTCGAAACACCTTGTTCCCTTTCAGAGAACAACTTCACAGGCTTTTGTAAGCTTATTTAATTCAATACGGCATGGCCAGAGGTGCTAGACTCCTCAAAGACAGCAATATGTCTCAGTGGCACAGGGGTCCTTACCTTCTATAGCAAACGGTTTTCCTACAGTCAGGAGTTTGCAGTCTGCATCTATGGACACCTCGTAGTCCAGCAAAGCTTTATCCATGATGAAGGCATCTAGCTGAGGGGGATCTGTCCTTCAACACACAGAGGAGGATAGTCAGAGCAAAACTAAACAGACACCGGCAGCCAAAATTATGATAACTGCTGCTGACTTTAAATGACTTGAAAGTTGATTACAAGAAGCCTGAACCAAACCCAAACCCTGTAGCTATAAACTGCTTAAATCTTCTGGCTTTAGTTAGATTTACTGAATAGAAAGTGTTTTTTTTTGTACTACTAGTGTAACTTTCCCCACAGACATCTTTTTGCAAACAATCTTTGAGTAGTTTTGCACTAGCTTTTTGTTTCTTTATAAAAACAAGAACTTTATAAAAAGGATGGCAAAATAATACATGCTGCTTTAGCTAATAACAGTGCCTAATAATAGTGTTTCAGTAAAGTCAATTACAAAAACTCAGTATGGGTTACATCATCCCCCCAAAAAATAAAAAATAAAAATAAAAAATAATAAAAAATACAATTCCCAAATCAAAAACAAAAACATTTTAAAAAGTTCATTCTGCTGCATATGGGAATTCAAGTTTGGTGAACTCGGACCTGAGGATGTGGATTTTTCACATGTTTGTACTATTTGTTATTTTTTATTTATTTTTTATTAAAACCAAAAACCCTAGAGCATGTCACCATATCCTGTTAGCTGTTTATCTCTGAAGAAATGTTCAATTCTCAGTGTCTAGTGTGAGGCGATGCTTGCTCATCAGATGACCCCTATTTTACCTCAAGTGTGACAGAACATAAAGTGCAGGAAAATTTTGCAGGATCAAACTAAGACTAAGGGAAAAAAAACTGCCCGGATGCTTGTCTTAAGAAAGTCTCACCCTCAAGAATATCTCCCAACTGGCATCTCAACTCTAAAAATGCTGACCATGTAAGGAGTCTCCTGTGAATCGAACAGAAGGATTTCTGACATGGAAGAAAACCGCTGTCAATCATAAAAGACAGGAAGTACAAAGCAAAATACAGCACTTTGTGGGAGCCTGAATCGCTGAGTGTGTGTGTATTTGCGCACGCCTGCTAGCGTACGTTTGCCGGGGAGTTATCTGTTGTCTCAGAAGAAAACCTTTGGCCTCATTCAGCAAGTTTAGATTTGACTTGAGAGTGACTGCCTCTCTTCTCAGCTTGGAGTCTGCAGCAGTCCCTGTTCTTTCAGGGATGAATGGAAAACGAGACTACAGACAGAAAGCCTGGAGAGCAGACACTTGTTGCTGTCGACTCGGTTCGTTTAAACTGAGCGAGCTGGATGGTGCGCATAATTCCTCATGAAAGGGGAATAATATTGATGGCGCATCATACAAAACAGATCCACGGAGGTGTCAGCAGCTCTTGAGGGTGAGAACTGAACGTTGGCCTCTAATTGTGACCCTATTTATTGTGGTAGTATGCGCCTGCAGCCTTTGTTGTGTGTGTCTCCGGCAGCACCGTGCAATTACTGAGCACGATTTCCCTTTAGGCTTTTTTCAAGATGCCCATCTCCTGTTAAAGGTTTATTTGTTTTCTGCATGTTGTGCTCCTGCTCAGCACCACTTGATTTTATTGAGTTAAAAGAATATGAATGTGTCTATGCGAGCACAAGTGTTTAAGAAGATAGCTTTTTCAATATACTTTATTACAAGTGTTATTCAAGTGCAAAAAAGCTGTTAAGAAATTCAGTTTGATCATTTCATTAGATTTACCACTCTCTCTCTCTCTCTCTTTTACCGTTATGTTTTCATTGGACTTTCCACCACTGCTACGTTCAATTGCCTGTTATCTTTTGTTTCTCTCATGGGTCTAAACACTTACTTGAGTGTAGAGACTCCATCCGGAGTGGTGGGCTTGTTGAAGCGCCTCATGTAGTCGTGCATCTCAGGAAAGCTCTTTTTCACATAGTCCTCAGCACTGCTCTCTCGAACCGTGCCGAAGCGAAACCCTAGAGACGGGTGATGGAGCTTGAAAAGAGCAATGAAATGTGAATTCATTGTGTGAGAAAGGTTTAAAAACATAATCCAAGCACAAAAAGTACCAAATGGTGCTACCATAGTTTTTTGAACCATGGTGCACTCATGTGGACATGTGGACTCATATTTGGGGACATGTACCATATTCACCCCTGATTAAATGCTTGGGTTTTTTTTAATTGAGCAAAGATGCATTAAACTAATCAAAAGAGGCGTTACATTTTTTATACGAAATATCTATTTCAATTAAATGCTGTTCTTTTCAACGTTCTATTCATCAAATAATTCTGAGGAAAAATATATTTTAAAACAGTTGTTTTAAATTGCAATAATATTTCACAATTTTACTGTTTTTACCATATTTTTGATTAAACAAATGTAGCTTTGATAAGCATAAGAGACTTAAAAAACGACTCCAAACTTACAGTAGTGTCCATATATCTAGTACTGTACAAAAGGCTATTTTCACCAAAACAAAATGGTTTTAAGCCAGTTATATATTTTGCTGTAGTGTGTCAGTGGGAAATTTTTGTTATTTTTGCAATTAATTGCAATCGTACATGGATAACATGAAGAATTAGAAAAAAACTGACACAGACTGAACCGTGGCAACGTCTCCAAGATGCTTGAAGAAACCTACTTGCAAAGCTACAGTACTGTAAAAAGTTTTAGGCACTAGAAAACTGTAAAAAAGCTGTAAAATGAAGAAGATTAAAAATATATATATATGTCATTAATATATTTCATTCATCAATTAACTTCTGATGACTTTTGCACAGTATACAGTACGTACAAGATGTTTAAGGGATACATATTACAACACAGTGTAAGTAAATCATTGAACAAAAATATATTGTGTATTTCACCTCATCAGGGAGAAACGCAATGTTTTACCTTGACATCATGAATCCCTGACACCTCCTCGAAGGTCTTCTCCCCCACCATGACAGCTGCCAGGTTGGCTGTGTAACTGGACAGAACCAGCAGGCAAAATATGGCCCAAAGGTTCATGAGGAAGCGGCCCGTCCAGCATTTTGGAGTTTTACTGGCAACGGTCCGGCCGAACAGGATGGCGTAGCAGAGGTTCAGTGCAGACGAGTATGAAAAGACCCTGATGCGGTTGCGCCCATGAGGGGTCATGCCAAACGGACTGTTCCACTCGTAAAGTGTGATGAAAAGGGCTGTGATGTGCAGTGCCACAAAGATGCCAACCCACATGGACCAGTGAAGCGGCCACATGAAGGCACCGATGGGTGCAGCCGTGTCTTTACTGCGCACCAGGATCCCCAGACTGGTGGAGAAGAAGGGGCTGGTGAAGTCTATCACTCGGCTTCTAGCGGAGTTGATGCTAAAGCTGGTGACGGCCATGTCCGCCACGCCACTGAGCAGGTCGCCCACCAACCCAGTCCATCTACCTCCTTTCCATGCCCCGTACTTCCCATCTCCTACGATGTAAAGATCAAACTGGAAGTGCATGTCCTCCGCTAACTTCTCCAGAAGGTCGATGCAGTATCCATAGCAGCATTTCCGCATGTCATTTGGCAGTGAACTGCTGTTGGTTTGCTCCAGCTCTCTGAACAGCTGGTTGAGGACTTCTGAGCTGTTGGTTTGAGGGTCAAGGCACAGCTGACCCGCCGGACATTGGCCCTCCTCGTCCACCTCCCGCGTGAACACAAACGGGTGCTCGACCAAGGTTACAACCCGCAATCTGCTCCCTGCCACTGGGAGTCCTGCTTGCCAGCGGCCGCCGAGCCTGATCTCTGGGCCGTCCTCCCGGAGGTGTTGGGTCATGCCTGGCCACAGGCCCCGCTCTTCCAATTCCAGGCGGCCCGACTGCCAGCTTGCCACGGTCACCCAACTTGGCTGGCCCAGAGGGTCTCGCTGTAGACTCCATATGTGGAAGCGCTGGGAGGTAAGGACCCTGGAGAGGGAGGGCTGCACTCGCACCGGGCCTGTCAGCCCCATGAAAGAAGTGTTCGACAAGAACCTGAACACAGCAGGGGCATGAGCATTGTGAGGAGAATATATATGCATCCAGCAAAAGCAAAGACAGTGATGAGATGACAGAGCAAAATATTCTGCTGAATCTCTAGCGGACTGAAGCCTACACACGAGCCAGGGGAGATAACTAGTGAAAACAAGTAAAAGGAATAAAGGTAGTGTTCAAAAGTCATGGTATACTAGAGCTAGCAGTGAAAATAAAAAGCAATTTTAGTTATTTTATATGTATATACTGTTCATATTATTGATAATTGATTTTTATTGGCTAATATGATTTAAGTACAGTAGTTCCAGTGTTGCTGATTGCAACAGTTTCATATCAAATAAGACAAAATCATGTTAACTTTGAAGTCTACTGTAGCATATTTGATACACCGGCCTTTAAATTATTAATATGTTTAAAGCTTTGATGAAAAACCTTTTATATGCAATCGACTAAAGTACTTAAAGTATATTTGTAATATACATAATATATATCAATGTATATTTCTAGTTTTAAAATTAGAATGTAAATAACTAACTGACTGACTTCCGGCTTTTTGGCTGACTTCTGATGTAAGTTGCATCATATGTTGAGTCATAGGTCAGCCAAGAGTAGTTTATGGTGTAATTTTAATTTTTGGGTGAACTATTTCTTTAAGAATGACCTTCATATTGTCATACTATATGAGCTATAAAAGCTTAAGTATTAAATATGATACTCAAAAAAAAAAGCATCTAAACATGCATTTAGATTGTGTCCTACAAATTACATTACATCAAAACAAGACCAGCAAAGAATTAAAAAAGTCAGCCTTGTGTGAAAATGCTATTTGCTCAGTCGATCGCATGCTTAAATACAGCAGAAGCAGCACTGGAACTCAGTTTGCAATCTGCATCTCACAAGCATGGCACGTTTTATTGACCGCAGAAAACAGCTTCTGATTCCCCAAAATGTGATCATGGACTACAAAACCAAACATAAGTGTCTTTTTTTCTTTTTCTTTTTTTCAATTGAGATTGATACACCATTTGAAAGTCTGAAATAAATCTGAAATAAATAAGCTTTCCATTGATGTATGGTTTGTTAGGATAGGAAAATGTTTGGTCAAGATAAAACTATTTGATTATCTGGAATCTTTTCTCTGAATATTGAGAAAATCACCTTTAAAGCTGTCCAAATTAAGTTCTTAGCCATACATATTACTAATCAAAAATTATTTTGTAATATATTTACAAAAATATCTCCATGGAACATGATCTTTACTTAATATCATAATGATTTTTGACATAAAAAAAAAATATATTTATATATATATTTAAAATATGATTTAAAGGGGACAAGTAATGCCCCTTTTTATAATGTATCTCTGAAGTTTCAGCTCAAAAGTCTCTTTAAATGCAAACAAGCTGCTTCTCCCCGCCCCCTTTTCCAGAATAGAGCTGCACCATTACTGCTCGTACCCGCTAAAAAACATACATTTTGATTTTTAGTGATTGTCAAAGGCAGAACTGTTGGCATGTTTTGCAACTTCCACCATTAAAATTGGTACACCATTGTAGCTTGCGAATTTAAAATGATGGCGTCAAGGTTGTAAATTTTCAGATTGAGGAGTGGTAATATTATAATTAGATTCCTAATTAACTATAATTAGTTAACTATATTAGTATAATTAGTCCTAATTAACTGCAACCTAACTATAGGGAAGCAAAAACAGACAAACTGTTTTTTTCCCCAGACACTTGAAGAAATAGGCTTACCAAAACATAGGCTGTTAACATAGGTTGTTAAAAGTTACTAGGTTAATATTTTTCACATTTTCTTGATGCACTGACTATACTGACACTTAAAACCTGGAAAAGTCAGATTTTAATGATATGTCACCTTTATATCCATTGAGCACGGTATATGAGTGACAGTATATGTGGAGCATTAAAGTGCCCCAATTATGCCATTTTCAGTATTGCCTTTCATGCAGTGTGTAATGTACCTGAATGTAAACGATCTGTAAAGCTGTAAGTCTGAAAGATGAATTAAGGTATTGTCTCCCAAAATAAAGAAGTGGCAAACAGCCTAAACGAGTCTTTAGTTATGTCTCTGTAATAGGACTTTATTCCCTATGGAAAACGAAAGGAGATCAAAATGACAGAACATGTTTGGTGATCACCCTGGCTGTCATGAAATGATATATAAATGTGTGTGTGTGTGTGTGTGTGCATGCAAGTTAAATAAGGATTTGAACCCAGGTTCCCTTGCATACTAAATGAAAATTACACCTCTAGACGATCTTGTCTTACTGTCACAGAAAAAAACGTACTACAACTGTCACATATTATCCATGAGAGAGAAAAAAAAAAAGGGACATGGTGCGTCTGCCAAGATTAAAAAAAATATTTCTTATTCAAGAGCACCAGCTTTTCAAACAAACATTCCAAAATGTTTCATCTTAAATTCTCAAACAACATTTCTCACAGCAGGAGAATAGAATAAGAACAGAAGGAAATATAGATCACTCTTGAAGCACACTGAAGTTCAAGGCTTTCTTCAAAGGTGTAAAGACAGAAGGGCAGGATTATGACCTGAGTAACATGAATCACACTAAATCTTTGAAACCAATATATGACCTTTGACAGCCAATGTGTTTAAACGCAGAGCTGCCACCATATTAGTTCTGTTAACATCCATCAGAGAGTAGTAAACAAACAAATAAATAAATATATAGGGCATGGATTACAGGTGAATAACCCTCTGTACCGCTCCAGATATTATGCTGTTTTGCATAGATCATGTTATTGTGATTCCTTACACAGCCTTTAGCCACACTGCTTTTATGGCAAAATGTACGCCATGAATTAGTTCAATGATCGATTTCCGTCAATAAATCAGCTGAGGATGTAGAGTAGTCAAAGGGCTTCTGGGCAATGTCTGGGTCACGGAGGGAAGATGAAAAATCCAGAGTGAAAGAAGCTTGTGATGTGTGGCTAAATGAGGCCGTAAATGATATGCACTCTGTGTGACCATAACTGCACACTTCCATTAAAACAGAGCAGAACAGAGAAAATAAAAGCAGAAAAAATTGATTGCCTGGATCATTAATTTCTCCTGATAGCCCTGAGTTTGACCCGTTGAGAACACTTGATCTGGTGTGAAAGTAGAAGTTAAAAGAAAGGAGATAATGCGTTAGCCATTGCTACAAAGCTGATTTGCTTGCTGAGATTTCTTTCCGTGTGACTATTATTGAGCATTTCGAAAGCATTAGCACCTCAGAGGAACAATAATCCCTGTGTAGCGTTGTTTTCAGATGCTCACATGCCTGTGATTCAGTGCTACACGCTCATTTCTCAGAGCAAATACATTACTGTGGGGGTGGGGGGAGTCTCATACTGTGAGGTGAATATTAAAGATTACATCACTGCTTTCAATCAGGTGGAAAATCACAGGGGTCCTCTGTCACATGTTTTTTTTTTCTTCCTTTTTTAAAAGTTTAACTTATCTGAGCAAGTCTCATATAACAGCGGCACTTTAATCTTACATCTGAAGATGCCTTTTTTTCTCTTTTTTTCACCACAAAAAAAATCTAATTTGTGGAAGTGAGCAGATAGGTAAGGCTTCTTCCAGACTTTAGCGATAAGACTTCTCCTATAGTGTGCACAGGGACTCACAATCCGAGAAAACTCAACTAAAATACTATTTGTTTTCCAGTTATATATACCTTAGATGGAAAATAAAAACTGCAGTTCTTAGTACTGAGTTATATCGTCAAAATGGATTTTTAAAATATTTTAATATATATTGAACTGACAGTGGAACTGTTTGCTATGCCAATAGATCATTACCTTTTAAGTATCTTGATTTTGAATTTAACTGAATAATGACACTTCTGCCTTCTATAGCTCTGCTTAGAGCTTAACTGAACTTCTTTCATTTTTGAATTTGAATCTTTTTTGATACATAATTGATTCTGTTATTTTATCGTTTATTACTTTGAAGCTGCTTTGAAAAATCTGTATTGTATAAAGCTCTATTTAAAGGGTCATATGGTGCGATTGTTACAAGCTATTGCACTGTTAAACTGTTCCAAAACAGTACAACACAAATATTAGAGTGTGTTCAGCGCATTTACAGAGGACTATTTTCTGAACCTGCTAGATGTGCACAGAGCGCGATACAACACGATGCGTAAAGTAAAAAGTCAGCACCAACTCATGATAATCTGTAATTATGTCTCCAATGGATACAACAAATGCCTTGTGTGTAATGTGTATTATTGTTTTGGTGTGATAGCACCGAGACACGGCATTATGTTTTGATAAGGGGAGTAACATATCCGCCAAATGCTTGAGGTATTCGTTCAATCACAATGCACTGGATAGCTGACCAATCAGAGCACACCTCACTTTTTTTTTTAATTAATAGCTTTGTACAAATCGACCCGTTTCAGGAGGCGGGGCTTAGAGGAGAAACAAAAATGTATAATAATGGTTAAAAATGATGTGTTTTGTGATACTTAAACCATATAAACGCATTGCACTACACCAAATACACAAAATGATGTGCTTTTTAGAAACATCATATGACTCCTTTAAATGAAAGGCAACTTGACATTTAACTTACAATACAACAATGTAAACGTAACATTAAAAAAATCAAAATAAAATATTTTATAGTAATAAAAGCAGCATGAATTAATAATTTTTTTTTTTTTTTTTTTTTTACAAACATCAAGCAACATCAATAATAATAGTAATAATAATAATAATTTCTCCTGTTTTTATCCTGAATGAAAAATTTTAAATATTTAGTCCAATCGGGATCTACACAGCAATCTTAGTATTCTGTGATACTAATGGACAAGCCTCCCACAGCCTGCTCCACTAACACAATGCATCAAGCTGAGAGGCAGTGGACAGCAGGCTCTGCGAGCTCTTGACATTGAACTGGACACTGGCATTGAAGATGAAGAAAGAGCCTGGCGACCTGAATGCAGAAAGGTTTTTGTCCTGTTTATGGAGGTCAGTCAGTGGAGAGGACGCAGTAGTGTCACAAATGGCTTCCACATTGCTGCAAATGCATCACTGTGTAACTGCTTACTTGACGGTTTATGTAAATGCACACATGGATATGGTTTTGATTAAGAAGGTATAAATGTATTGAAAATGCCCCTGAGTCAGTTAATTGCATTTTAAAGTCTCCAGTGGCTCCATCAGGAAAATAACTTTAAGATATGAGGCCATACCGTGGCCGAGACAGGATATTCCTGTAACTTAAAACTAGTGGCTGGAATACTAATACAGCCATTCTCCTTGGGAGAGTATTTACTACCTTATAATTCCCTTAATGTAAAGCATGCTTAATTTGTCTGCGCACACTAATGACTAAAAGTGAATTTAAAGCTTGAAATGACTACACTGCGTGATCAGATAACAAATTGATTCAAGATTACGAGATAAGATAACATTTCAAAGTATTGACATACCAGTTAAAGCAAAACTTAATAAAACAATTAGCAAGCCTACTTAAAAAAAGGAAATTAATTGCAATAATTTGTTGTATTTCAAAAATATCCAAATTGTGCATTATATATCAAAATACATAATAAAAAAGGGTATATTGGGTACCGCCTAACAATTACATATAAAAGAGACTTGTAATAAATGTATGTAAACCATTAGCAATGACATTTTGCAGCAAAAAGTCTTCCGCATTATATGTCAGCTCACTGCATTCTTAAATTGATGTGTCATGACACAGTGCTTTAATTTTCGGTTTGCACACAACAGTGTGACCTGTGATATTCGACTCTTTCAGGCATAAGACTATACATAGTTGTTTCCTTTACTAATGGCTAATGCTGAGACATTCTCAAGATCCCCTGTAGTTAATTGAGTTTGAAGGCCAGGGGTCCATAAGCCACACATGTGTCACATGCACATTCCACATTAATCAGAAATATGAAACATGGTAAATGGGGACAAAATGTGTGCTTTAATTTCAATTTGCATACTGCACACACATACGTGACCTACAGCACTTGCCTTTTAAGACATTGGAATATATTTCATAAATAAGGCCTTGCATAGATGTTTCCTTTGCTAATGTCCCATTTTGACTCAGTCCCCAGGTTTATTGTGAATGACTGGACTTGAATACAATGGGTTTGTGTAAGCCACACATTTTTAAAAAAATTACACATTAATCGGAAACGTGAAACATGGTAAATGGGGTGTAACTCAGGATATTTTACTCTTTAAGAACCAATAAATAAACCATGGATAGTGGCTTCCTTCACTGATTTCCTAATCTGAGACAATCACAAGGTTCATTATCAATAATTGGGATCATGGGTTTATATAATCCGCACATGTATCACACCTACACACTAATCAGAAATGTGAAACATGGTAAAGGTGGGTACCTGTGCAATATGTGTGCTTTCATTTGCAGGCTGCAGTCTGCTTACATTTGTGACATTACCTATGACATTTGACTCTTTAAGAGACACAAACTTTAATAAATGAACCATGTTTAGTTATTTTCTTTACCTATTCTAACACAATCTCTAGCTTTATTGTGAATAACTAGGCTTGAGGGTCATGGGATCATATAACACTGCATAAGTGTAACATGAAAACTGCACACTAATCAGAAATGTGAAACATGGTAAATTGGAGGGTACCTGTGAACAACGTAGCCTATTAGTTATAATGTGACATAAACAACATGGATTTAGCAACTCTAAATGCTATGTCGCTGTTGTTTATGTCTCATTACAAGTCAAATGGCTTGTTACTGGAAAAACAGCTAGTTCCCGGAAATTGTACTTTGTTTAGGAATAGTTGTGGTATTGCTAAGGGGTAAGCTGTAAAATGTTATACATGTATGCTTACCTGGCAAGGTATTGTCCAGAGGAGGGCAGCTCATGTTTATTGGGCTTGTCGAAGCAGTTGACCATGTTCTGGATGAGAGCCAGGTCTGGTCTCACCATGGTGGCAGCATATACAGCCCTGCCAATGAGCTGCAGGGTATCCCTAATGTAGAAGTTCAAAGGCTTGCGATTTACCTCCCCATAAGCCAGAAGACCCATGGGGGAGCCAATGGAGTGTAGAGAATCAAGACTAAGCGGGTATCCCATGATCCAGTGCATTGGGGGCAACGCAGCGCTTAATTGGTGGGCACTGCGCAGCACTCTTGCTGTACATTCAGGGTCAGAGCTGAAAAGCACCACAGAAGATGCCGGAGCAGAAGGAGTCCTGCTGAGGAGCTGTGAGAGAAGCTCCATTACCTTGTCTTCGCTCAAGTTTTCCTCCAGCCTGGACAGGTTAAGGGTCTCCCACAGGTGCCAGTGGGCTCCATTCAAGCCCAGATGGCCCCGCTGTTCAAGTTCTTCCAGCATTCCCGTGTTTCCACCTCCCGGACAAAGAATGGCCGCTCCGCCCTGCCAGCCTCCCTTCAGCAACACCGCCAACAGCAGCTCCGACAGTCCTGAAGGGGGAGTACGTGTCATCATCTGTAAATGGAAGCGGTTCTGAAAACAGAAAACATGTACAGTTCGGTCTAAGGACGAACGATTAGCAGATGTAAAGCTGAAACTATATGAAATGGCTTAATGAAATCATCAACTCGAAAAAGTGCGCTTAGATAAATGGATTAGTTCACACCAAAATAAAAATTATTTCATTTATTACTCACCCTCAGTATGACCTTGGGTCATCTTCAGAACATTAGTTAAGATATTTTTGATGAAATCGGAAAGCCATCTGACCATCCATAAACAATACAACTGAAATGATCCCAGATCCAGAAACGTAGTTAATACATTGATAAAACAGTTCCTGTGACATCAGTGGCTCAACTTCACTTTTGTGACACTAGAATACTTTGTTTTGCGCAAAGAAAATAAAAAAACATAATTTACTCAACAATTCTTTTCCCCTGAGTTACGTCTTTTGACATTTGTAATGTATCTTATGGATCAAAATTCCTGCCTAAAGTATTTGAAAAAAAAAAAGCATTGCAGTTAACAGTGATAAAAAGAAAGGGGGTATAAAGTATTTCAATTAACAGTGCAGCCCTAAAATAATATCTTACAACAGATGCTGTATGCACATAAAAATGCAAGCCATGAAAATACAATGCATTAAAATGCAAGCACTGTTAATTGCAATGCTTTTTTTTTTTAACGATTTGTGGAATTTAACAAGCTTTTTATTTCAAATACTTTAGGCAGGATTTTTGTTCCATAGTATGTGCATTATGTGCACAACACATATGCACGCTTTAACATATTTAACAAAATAAGCCTTGTTTATGTACAGGGAAAAGCACACACATGTATGCAATCTGTGGTTGTTTATGCCTAGAGGGGACTGCATGTATGCATGGTGATACCCTCTAAAATGGTGTAAGACCTAACTCGGGGGAGGAGAGAGGTTGAGTAAATTATGTTCATTTTTGTTTTTTTTGCACAAGAAAAATATTCTCAAATTGTCGCAAAACTGATGTTGAGCCACTGATGTCACATACTGTTTTACAGGTGTATTTACTAAGTTTCAGGATCATTTTAGTTGTATTGCTGTCTATCGAGGGTCAGATCACTCTCCAATTTCCTAAAAAAAAATTCTTAATTTATTATTATTAATATTGGATATTAATTAATCTTTAACACAAATACATGCAGTGCGTTTTGCAGTGTGGAATGCAGCACAGTGTTTTGCTACACACGAGCTGACTGTGTTCCAGAGTTTTCACTGTTTGAGAACATCTCAGTTCACAGGAAATACTGCTCCACATGAGTTTCGGTTGCTTGAAACATGTTTTTTTGGGAAACACCAACAATCTTTAGAAGTGCTTATAAATTAGACGTTGTCCAAAAGAGAGAAGTTTTAAGACAGGGGTGTAAAACTCAGTCCCTAGAGGACTACAGCCCTGCAGAGTTTAGTTTCAGACCTAATTAAACACTCCTGATACAACAAATCAATTCCTTCAGGCTTATTTGAAAACTACATGGTATGTGTTTTGGAACTAAATTCTGCAGGGATGTTTTGCACCTCTGCTATAAGAGCTCCCCGCTCAGTGGTTTAACAGTTAAGTAGCCATAAATATAAATATTGTAAATAAAAGATTTCCTGCATATTATTTTTATTGATTATTTTAATACTAGTTTTGTTGTTTAAAATGAAATATTAGTATAGTAATACTTATTATTTGTATAACATTTTTTTATTTTGTAATAAAATGCTAATAATCAAATGAAATAATAATAATAATTATAATAACTAATTTATAGTCATACATACTAAGTTTTGGCCAAATTGTGCAGCCTCACAAACAAACACAACAAACCTGGAGCAAACAGGCATTTTAAATACAAACAATTTTTACTAGAAAAAAAAGTGCAACAAAAGTATAGCTTAAACACATGTATACACACATTTTACATTGCAATTACAATTTGTATTAAAAAGAAATAAAGAAATATAATTGGAATTAAATAATGCCTTCACACTCACTCATAAAAACAAAAAGCAAACCTCACCAAAAAAAATAAAAAATACAGATATCCTCAGGCTGCAAATGCGTATTGTATTCCCTAATGACTTTACGTTTGAATAAGTAAGAGGGAAGTCTGGGGAGAGTGTTAGATCTCCTGTGACTTCCATCTCCCAAAGCTGCCTTATAGGCAAATAGAGGAATATATTACTTACTCTGAACTTATGATGACCTCATACTCAAGAACACCGAACGCAACACTCGTATTGATGCAATCTTGGAAACATTTGAATCACTTGAATAGAAAACAGATACTAAAACAGTAAGGAAGAGCCGTCAGCTCTCATCTGAAATCGCTCCTGGCCATTTCTACACACACACTGCTGTTTTTGATGTGGACTGACAGGGAGGCATGCACGAATGTGCCGTGAGAGTGAAAGATTGGATGCTTGGGTGTTCTGAGGAGGAGAGCGACTGTTTGAACTTAGTGGGGGGCTGCGAGTGAGCAGCACGGGGCTGCGGCGCTGAAGAGGAGTCCCCACGCAAAGTTAAAACCTGTGTGACTGGAATAACATTACCGCCAGCAGCTCTGACACACGTCCCTGTGACTTTCACTGCTACTTAGGGCGCACGAATTAGCACGCATGCTGACGACTCCATGCGGTGATGCAAACCAGATGAATTTGAAGAAGAAAGATAAAAACACGCCATTCATTTGGTCTCTGCTCTGCTGGAACAAAAGAATAGGGTTTAAAAAAACAGAAATGGACCAAGGGGGTCCCAGGGTTGTGCTTTGTGCATATGGGAGCTTAGATAAGAAGAGAGAATGGGGGCAGACTTATCTTTTATTTACCAGTAAATCCAGGTGATGCCAGGTGAATAGCAAACGAACAAGCAAACAAACAAACAAACAGCTTCTATGTGAAGGCAAACTTTCAGCCTTCAGGCCTCTCATTGCTCAATCGATCTGAAAACAGCTGCTCTTCCAAACAATACCTGCGCCCGGTAGGACTTTACCCTTCTCACTTCTAAATGGATCCACAAGCTGACAGCATCTGAGCAGCATGAGCAGTTTGATTTGTTCTCCCTGTCTTGGAGGTTTAGCGGGAAATGTCTATTTCCATTTCCACCTTGCGAGCAATTTTCACAATCTGTCTTAACATCAGGGGGAAATAAATGGGTGTTATTTTTTCACCTGACGTCTCATAAATGGTCCAAATGCTGTAGAGTAACATTTCATTAATATCTAATACGGCAGCATACAGGTTTTGCAGACTAATACAAACAGTAGTTTGGCCATCAAATCACGGTGCAGGTGTGAAGGACGGACGTGCTGACGGACGGACGGACGGATCTATCTGTCACTCTCACACCACAACAGCACCTGATTCATAAACAAATCATAATTGAGCAGAGAAATTGGAAATTACTGCCTATCTTCCTGAAACAGACGCTAAACTCTAGTAAAACCCAATGATTTCTGCTCCGATAGATAGGTACCTAATTTTAAAAATTATGGAATGTTTTACACATTCTGCATTTATTTTTTGTGAAATTGCGAAAAAAGTGACCGATGATTCAGGCACACGTCCGCTGAAAAGCAGGGATGTACAAAACTACTAATTTAATTTTTTTTTCCAAACCTGCAACAACAAAAACTTTTGTGTGTGTGTGTGTGTGTGTATGTCTGTGTCAGAGAGAGAGAGAGAGAGAGAGAGAGAGAGAGAGAGAGAGAGAGAGAAAGTTTTGGTTACCATTGACTTTCAAAGACCTTCTTTACATCTCTGGGTTTCTCCAAGAGCAGTAAATGGGAGAGTACCACAAACATATTTTTTGCATCCCCATTTGCTCAAACAGCAAAAGAAAAACTAGTTGCTCAGGACAAGCAAAGACCAGCCATCCTTAAAAACACAGGCTACCTAACCAGAATATGCAGATTTTTTTCAACAGGGATTGTTTTTATTTTTATTTTTAATCTTAACATAAAAAACTTTTTAAGATTTATGAGGCTGATGAGTGTACAATCTTGTGAAAAGGCTCTATTGTACACAACACTGAAACATTTCTCAAAATTATTTTATGTTTTACAGTCAACTATGGCAGAAATTTCCTTTTTTATCCTTTTAAGGAAACCCTGTGTAATATGTTTTTGGGTCATTTCTACCGCATGGGTTTTTGTCAGGGCACTGCAATTGACACAGGGTAATTATTCTGAGCTGTGGAAAGGCAGAAGGAAAGAAAAACCCATAGGAATGCACATTTAAGTGCTCTGGTAAAATATCTACCATTTCATCAGAATTAAAGGCTAATTTCGAAAGGCTACTAATGCTGGAAGACGTTTTAAAGAGTCAGATGGTCTATGACAACTGGCAGAAGGGGCTAACGGAGCCATGTTTCAAAGCCAAATCTCGAGCCCTTGGGCCTTGCTTTGAGAAACAGCCTGAGGGAGCGTAACAGAATGAAACTGAACTCAAGTGTCAAGACGTGTTTCTAAAAGCAAAACTATTTTTAACTTGACATGCCACATCAAAAACACAACATTTGGGGTGCAAAACATGATGCAACACCTAAAGTTTCTATCTTGCATGTATAACATTTAAAAACAGCAGAGACACAGTCATTTTAAATAGTACCGTAAATGTCAGATATTCAACAAATAATTAGGCTAAATATCTATAACCTTTAATATCACACAAATATCAGAGCCAACACAAAAATGGTAACCTTGGGAGTCTGCTAAATAATAGGACATTGTTCACATCAGGTGATCTAAAGCCAGATAGTAATTGTCTTGACATTTGTATGTAGACTTGTTACCAGAAGCTGTGTTTTGAAGCAGTGCTTTAAGAGAGATTAATTTAAAGTCCAATTCCCTGAGGCTAGTTGTTTGCAATGCTAAAATCTGCACTAAAAGAAAAAAAACTACAAAAAAAGACCTTGTTGGCCACACTAATTCAGTAATTGGTTTGTGGTCAATCCACCATCCTGACTCATCCTTATTTTGTAATCAACTTTTTTTTTTCTTTTTTTCCCCCAAAAAACTGCTTATCTTGATATACAATTCTGCCTCACAGTTTTTTGAGGAAAGAAATTGCATGGCAGAGAGAAATGTAAGGGAAAGATACATCAATGCTGCTTCTTCTCTATTGAGAGTGACAGTAACTTAATTAAGAAAGACCACTGTGGGAACAGCTAAAGATTTGCCAACGTGAATAATTTTGAAATACCTACACAGGCTTGCAAAAAAACAACAAAAAAACCATATGTCTTATTACAGAATTAAAATGAGGCTCTCTTTGGGTCTCAGAGTGACATCTGAAGAGGATCATGCGGGGATAAAGAAGTGATTTATGCAATATATTATTATCCATATAAATTGTTTGGGGTATTATGACCTGAGGAGTGATTTATGCTCATGTATATACACTATTTATGTAAATTAGCCTAGAAAAAAGGGTTTAGCATAATTAAAAAGGGTGAGCAGCTTATATATGTGATGCCAAGACTAGCTATCATGCTTCACAAACTGTTCATGTGGCTTGAAAGCAATGTTTAAATACTTGCTCTATCTGACATATTGAGTGGCGCCCCCTCCGTGTTTAGTTAGCCACATCATTAGGCATAAGCGTGTGTTAGCAAATGTGTGACATCCCAAGTCTCCAACGGCACCCGAGGCTCACATCAGAATCAGATAAGCAGATAGATGGCAGCTCTTCAAAATCGCTGCATTATCATCAAAGTGCCTCATGTCTTGTTTTACATCTCTGATTTGCTATGATAACAATTAAGACATGAAGGAAAAGAAACTTCTGATGCACAGTGTCCCCTACTGAGCTATTTTTTAACTCATCAGTGTATGATTTAAAACCCAAGACACCATGTATGACAACTTTTAACCCTTATTAGGTGTCCACATTACATATGACGTGACAGAATCAATCAAGTATCACAGCCAATCAGAAGCGTGTGTGGGTGGGCTCTCTCTGAAAGCACACTGCTCTCGCAACGAAATGGATACGTTTATAATGGAATTCATAAATATCAGGGGTCTGTTCTTCGTACATCGCTAACTCAGTTAGCTGGATTTGATTGATGTGGATTTGTCCTAAACTTGGATTGTTTCGTTCTTCGATGTGCTTCTCGGACTTGCTGTCATAGCTACAGGTCCGTAAGCTTAAACCTGCTCGGGACCACAGCATTACACACACACACACACACACACACACATTTATGTATATATGTGGATGGCTGTATTTACACATACATACAGTATATACATGTGTGTGTGCATGGTTGTGGTCATCACCCGCCCAGGTACAGAGGCATCCGCTACTCCACTGTCCACTCAGACAACAAGGTGGTCTATGCTTCCGCCGCATGTTATAACTCGCCTGCCATCTGCTCCTGTGGAGTCAGACGCGGCTGAAATCGCTGCACGCTGTTCACATTTTAGGGTCACTTAACTGTGCGGCCAGTCAGCTCTCATGGCAGTCCACCCACCCAGGAGAATGGCAACTCCACCCCCCAGGCAACTTCGGCTGAGATAGACCTCTTTGCCTCCCCCGAATCCTCCCATTGCCGGGGGCTCAAGTACGCCTTTTTCCCCAGTGAGCCTCCTTGCACAGACCCTCTGCAAGATCAGGGAGGACGAGGAGCAGGTCCTTCTGGTACTGGCCCTCCCGGAACTGGTTTTGCTGACCTACTGCTCCTCGCGGCAGCCCCTCCTTGGAAAATCCCCTTGTCTCTCAGCGGATGGGCACGATTTGGCACCCGTGACCCGATCTCTGGAGCCTGCACGTCTGGCTCCTGGACGGGATGCGACAGACATTTCTGGCCTTCCAGCAGCCGTGATTGATACCATCTCTCAGTCTAGGGCCCCCTCAACAAGGCAGGCATGTGCTCTGAGATGGGGTCTGTCCATCGACTGGTGCTCCTCTCGTGGAGAGGACCCACAGAGATGCCCGACTGCAGTAGTGCTTTCCTTCCTGCAGGAGAAGTTGGAACGCAGGCTGTTCCCTTCGACTCTCGAAGTGTATGTTGCTCTCATAACAGTATACCACGATGCAGTGGAGGGTGCGTCCCTTGGGAAGCACCAACTCATCGTAAGGGACCTCATAGGTGCACATCGGGTTAATCCCCTTTTAGGTCTGAGCCCACTCCACAAGGAGTGTTGCCTCCACCTATGCGTTGGCTCACGGCGCCTCTCTAGTGGATATCTGTAAGGCTGCAGGCTGGGCGACACCCAATACCTTCGCCAGGTTCTATGACTTTCGCGTAGAGGCTGTGTCCTCCAGTGTCTTAAATCAGACAAGCAGGTAGTGGGAGGCTGGCTGGTGTCGGCTTGCTGCACTATTCCCAAGGGATCCGTGCGCTTTCTCAGTGGTTCCCCCATGCCAAGGCGAACCCGAGTCCTCCTGCCCCGCAGTCGGACCTAGTTGGGGAGTAGCTCCTACTGTGCTCAGTAGGTTGTGGCTACAAAACCTTATGTTCCACAGTCGGCCAGAAGGATGTGTTTCCCTTCACTTATATCCAGATTTTTTCGATATAGTGTATTTCTTTAATCTCACATGTAAGAACTGTCTATATGCTTCATGTCTCCGCACCCTCAACCCATGCTTTAGTACATCTGGCATCCCTGCGGGTCCCTATTTGACCCCCTATTTGGGAAGGTTATGTGCTGACTCTCCTGCTGACACGCTTGCCTGTCGGCACCGGAGTCTCAGCGTAACACGTCTCAGGGTCGTGGCCTTTTCCACGGGTCTGTTCCCATATGTAACGTCGGAGTGACTCGACTGAAGGAGAACGTCTAAGGTTACGTAGGTAACCCACGTTCCCTGAAGAAGGGAACGGAGACGCTACATCCCCTTTCCACGACCCTGGGTTGCGCTGATGCTGGCTCGGCTCCTCAGCAAAAAACGGCTAGTGCATTGCATCCGTGCCCTCTTGTATTCACGTAGTGATAAGGTGCACCTGGCTGTAATAAAATGCACGCCAAAATTTATTGGCCTTTTCTTAAAGGGATAGTTCACCCAAAAATGAAAATTTGATGTTTATTTGCTTACCCCCAGGACATCCAAGATGTAGGTGACTTTGTTTCCTCAGCAGAACACAAATGAAGATTTTTAACTTTAACCGTGTCCGTCTGGTAGTCATTTTATAGAAATGGATGGGCACCAGACCTTTCAAAGTAAAAAAAAAACATGCACACACAAATCCAAATTACACCCTGTAGCTCTTGACAATACATTCATGTCTTAAGACACTAACAATCGTTTTTTTGTGAGAAACTGAACAGTATTAATATAATTTTTTACCTCTGATAGACAACCATGTCCAAACCATCTCGGGCTTGCGCTTTGGCATAGGATACGCAAACGCTATTCACAACAGATCACTTCCTGCGTTCCCGTGCTTGCGTATTCAGCGTTTGCGTCTCCAAAGCGCGAGTTCACAACAGATCACTTCCGGGGTTTGCGTAATCTTCGCTAAAGCGTGAG
>JAUCMU010000042.1:9342153-9358420 GCA_032275025.1 Enteromius treurensis | reverse complement strand
AAGCTACATACCTTCTATGTACATATCAGAGAACAATTTAAAATATTCTCTCAAATCATTCTATGGCACCTTTAAGGATTCTGGAGGCCACTGTGCTCTTAGGAACCTTAAGTGCAGCAGGATTTTTTTTGTAACCTTGGTTAAATCTGTGCCTTGCCACAATTCTGTCTCTGAGCTCTTCAGGCAGATCCTTTGACCTCATGATTCTCATTTGCTCTGGCATGCATTGTGAGCTGTAAGGTCTCTCATATAGACAGGTGTGTGGCTTTCCTAATCAAGTCCAATCAGTATAATCAAACACAGAGTACGTTACTAAGGAAAAAAACAACTGAAAAATAATGGTTTTAGCAAATGGCTGCAACATAACAAAGAGTGAAAAATTTATGGGGGTCTGAATACTTAGGGTACTCACTGTATTTTTACATATATACAATTTTAACACCATCTTTAACTCTTTCCCTGCCAGCGTTTTTAAAAAATGTTGCCATTCACTGCCAGCATTTTTGACGATTTTCCCCTGAATTTGACGGCCTACAGAATATTTCCGGCTATGTGTATATGAACATATAGCAAAATAAAGAACCAAGCCTCTGTTTTCTAACAAAAAAATCTATTTTATTCTATCGATATGTCTTCATGTTTTATCATCACTTGAATGCAGATATGCAAAAATACAACATTTTGGACAAAAAACTAGTATATTGTCCCTGATCCTTCCGTTTATGACGGTTGTCGTTTTTACAAGCCGGCAGACCTCGGGGCTTTGCCATAAAGACTTGTTGTTGGCGAGAAAGCATTGTAACCTAATTAATGAGATATCTCACACAAAACCAATATCTACATGCAACGTTATGTCTAATTTGCCAAATTGTTTTTCCGTTTTAACAAGAGTAAATACAAAAAAACAAACAAACCACAAATAACAAAATGAAATATACAAGAAAGAACAAAACAAGACATCATACTGTACATGTTACTTTTCCTGGAACATCTTTTCTGGTTTAAGGAAAGGTTTCATCCACAATCTATTTGGTGGTTTGATGGATTTCCAGTGGAATTAAATACGATGGCCAGCTAAGGAAGAGTGAAATGCTGTGATATTTGTTTGCCATTAAATGTAAAATCTGTTTCTAACTTTAAAAGTAATAGTTTTACCTGTCAAGGCTTCCTCGTGTAGGGCGTCTAAACCCTCATTAAATCATGATGAGCGAGTGATTCATTATTAATGATGGCTGATGTTCAAGTGATTCATAACGCCTGTGGTTTTAAAGGTGAAGCTGTAAATAAATACAGGCACTTGACGTCTGCACCCTTAGGTCCTTTGTGCCTTCTGTATGGACGAAAATAATGTTATTGAAGATGTCAAGGCAGTGCGGGTCATGTTTTCAGATTCCCTTGAAAAGGCAAACCGTAAACGAAAAAAAAAAGATGAAAGTTAACAAGAATTCTGATAGCCAAGCAATGTGCATTTAGGGGGCTGGACAACCTTGCAGGAAGGTGCAGGGAGGCACAAAAGGTAATTCAGCACAATGTCTGCAATCATCAGCAACACACAGCCAACAGTAAGTGAGTCTGACAGAGCTGAATAAACACTTCCGTGCGGCTGTCTCCGCGTATCCCCGGTTAACACTGAGAGTATCTTAGAAGACAAGCTCCATATTGCACTGTAGCTGCAAAAACATTAAAAGCTTGAGGTCGACCCAGCTTCAGGCACATTACATTACTGGGAAAACATTTTAAGTTATCTGAATGAGGGTGGATATTAATGAATCTGTAGGTGAAAGTCTACAGCTGCTTTGGAGAAAAACTTAATTTCTCCTTTCTCAACTGCCATTAAAAACAATAAAGGCTTTGACGAGTGATATAAATCCTAACTTCTCATAAAATAAGTAGAACTAAAAATGCAGCTGGTGTTGGAAAGTATATATTTAGGGTTCAATACAAGTTAAACTCAATCACCAGCACTTGGACCATAAATGTTGATTAACAATTAGTTGCCTTACAAAATTAGATTCATCCGGTTTAAAAAAGCAAAAATCTCATATTAATAAAGAAAAAGGAATGGGGCAAATTCAAAAACAGCTAGATCCCATTTATCCATTTTCAGCCCATGATGATATGTTTCCATAGTTATTAACATAACTTTTACATATTAAAAACATGAATGTTCATCTATAACATGTTACTTTGTGTTATGTTGCTTTGACATTAAATTACAAACAGAAAACAGATAACTAAAATTTGACATCTTTCTCTCGTTCAATCAACATAATCGATCTCTTTATATCTGTTCCTCTTATGTAAGGTCACAGAAATCATAGATTTTGCTATTGCAGCAAATGGGAATGCAAAGATTATGTTTGTTTTATAGTTTCCGTTCACCTACAACAAAGATTCCTTTACTGCTAAAATAATACATTATAATATTTATATTATAAAAGGCATTAAAAAAAAGAGAATCAATCTCCATTTTTGTTTTGTTTTTTCTAAGTAGCAAGAAAACAAGTCGAAATAGATTTTTTTTGTGGTAGACATCATGCCACAGATGCTGTCAACTACACTCTAAGTGCTGAAGCGTATTTTATGAACCGGTGCAAGTTAAATAAGGCCGAATCTCTCCCACAGAAAGTGAAATCCCTCACTTACAGCTTAACTGAGGCAGAGGCATTTTTGTGCGGGAGTGCACGTGCAGTTATTAATAAGCATGATAGCAGAGCATTTTTGTGTGTACCTCATGCATGATGGGAACGGTTGTCACATCTACTGTCTTGTTATCCAGCCCAAGTCTTTTTTTTCCTATCCCTTCAAAAAGGGGAAGATAATTGAAACATACTCACGAGAGAGTTGGGTGAAATAGATAAGACAAAACTAATGGAAATAAAAAGAAGAGGGAGAAGAGATGGAAAATGACTTACAGAGAGACTTTGACACACAGAAGGGAACTTTGCTTCAAAAGTACCCATAGTGCTAAACTGTAATACCCGCTTATGCAAATCTCTCCCCCATTCAGAATAGATGCCGTTTGCAGGTTCCCATGCCAAAACGAACAGACGCTGCTGTTTCTCTTTCTGTGAGTTTTCTTCATCATCAAAGCAATCAGAGAGGCTATAAGATTGCAGATTGAGCTACAGACCTCAACCAGAGCCAAGCCGAGTGGGTCCTTCAAAGGAAAATTGATTTATAATGTCAGTTAGATAATCAAACCGATAAAAAGATCAACAGACTGTTCATTGTTTCGCTATAAGCAGTGAAGTATGCTATGATTAGCACAATAAAAACAGCATCAAATATTCATTCCATAACAAAACAAGAATTAGCCGCTCTGGAGAGGCATCGTTGGCATCACTGCAGCCTGGTCAGTGCTGTACCCACCATAATGCTGCCAACAGCCAAAATAAAGACAATGAATCATTTCTGTCATCTGAACGGCAGAGAGATTCGTTTAGCAAGGCGCCATATTCAGAAGCAAAGTGAAAACTCAATCACCTTATATTGAGAGATCAGGCACCACTTCAAAGCTCACCTTAGGCAGAAAAAGCGTTGAATTTTCAAAGACACACATTTTAGAGAGGAAATAAGGCATAAGGTCGGGAAAGAGTCATAAGTACCTCAGGGCACAGTCGTGCCACTTATTGGAAACAGACTTTTAGATTCAATTAAACTCTCATATTTTTGCAACTGCATCAAAATAGAGAAAAACTTGTTTTTTTTACGACACATACACCAACCTGTCCAAAAACATCCCTCAGCTTACTTGCTCAATTAGTTTTGATGGGTCAGAGCATTCTCAGCTTACAGTATATGGGCATTAACCCAAATCCAGATGGTATTAAACCACATACGCGGCTGTGTATTAAATCGTATGAATGTGCTGGGGTGCTGTAATGCTAAGTGCCTGGCAACACTGAGCCATCTCTGCCCTGTGAGCGCAGCTCACAGCATTCTTCCTCACCTGGCTGATGCACCACGCTCTTCCCGCATCCTTACTGTCACAGACCTCAGTGGCCCATCTGTGCTTATCTCAGCCCAGCACATGTGGGAGATTACAGACCATCTCCTCCAGGTATTTCACACTTTATTTACACCCTCGGCCTCCATAATGGAGCGATCCAGGCTGCAGACAATCACAGCAGCAATGCTCCGATGATCAGCATTGTTCCATCTGGGAATAGGTGGTGACTTGCGTGCATGTGTGCATGGCATTGTATCAACAGATGGAGCGTAGACCACCTCTATGACTAATAAGTGCTTGCTCGCCAGGTGCTTTTAGAAATATTTATTTTGTGCAGTGCACAGAAATGGGAAATGTTGTATGGTTAACTTCAGCCATGCATTTTACACACTACACCGCACATGCAAATAACAGAGAAGAAGGTTTTGTGCTCATTTTCCTTAAAATTCAATTTCAACACAATCTGAAGGCACGGTATCTACTCTTGCACCTCTTTCTTTGACTTTGGAGCCATTTACACAGAACGCGTTCAGCATTCTTACTGAAATGCTTTTCCTATGTAATGTTAAAAGTGAATGGCCCTTTACAAACTATGGGGCTATGTCATTTACAGTATAAATAAATCTATAGAACAGATCCGGTCCTTGAATTTGAATGTGAGCGCTGATATACACTGAACAGTGCTGGGACTTTTCAGTTTATATCATTTCAGTTGTCTGTGTTTGCATGTTTCAGAAAGGCTGGGTGTAAGTGGTGGAAATTTCTTTCAGCGACTCGCCTCAGGTTACATTGATATGACAGTAGGTGGCAACAAGCTACTGTCTTATGAGTTATTCAGTGAAGTACTCATTCAACCACCTTATTCAAAATGCTGGTTCATATCAAAACAAGCGAGTCTTCTTTGGGACAAGTAACCGAATCAGTCGACTTGATTG
This sequence comes from Enteromius treurensis, assembly GCA_032275025.1. NCBI lineage: Eukaryota > Metazoa > Chordata > Actinopteri > Cypriniformes > Cyprinidae > Enteromius > Enteromius treurensis. Next base: position 9,353,533 of record JAUCMU010000042.1, on the reverse strand, counting down.
CACAGACACTTTTTAAACTGAACCATGATATCACTGAATTCAATAATGAAATGCCTTTAATTGAAAATTGAGTGTGTAATCTTGTCATTTTACATTATTGATACACTATTGTCCAATTAAATACTGTAAAGAGCTTTTACACAATATGTATTAATAAAAGCACTATGTAAAAAAACTGACTTGACTCGCTTGGGTCCATTGGAGATCAGAATCTCCCTTGGAAAAAAGTAGGTCATCCTGATTTATTAATTTTTTTTGCATACTTTGAATTTGGACATAATACTTTATTCACGTATTTCAAGAGTTAAGTAATTTGTTCACAACACCGATTCATTCAGTAATAGAGCTGCTTTACATATGTAACCTCATTAGTTTCATAACTGATTAATTTTGTTCCTGTGTATTGATTAGGGCCGGGACTTTAACGCGTTAATTTAGATGAATTAATTACACAAAAATAACGCGTGAAATTTTTTTAATGCATTTTAATCACACTTATTTTTGCACAGCGGAACGTTTCTTATACTAAAAAAACTTACTTCTCACTGTTCTCAGGTCAAATATTTATATGCGAATAAAATGCGATTAATTTCGATTAATTAATTACAAAGCCTCTAATTAATTAGATTTTTTTTTAATCGAGTCCCAGCCCTAGTATTGATATTTAGCTGCTTTATATGTTGATGCACTATATGTTGCTCAAAGGCACACAACGCTAGATTCTGCTATGGCTTTGTTTCAAACTATTTTCATTATGAGTGAAATTCCCAAAAAACTGACAATATTGTCTCTGAAACACAAGTTATTCAACCTTAGATTATTGTTCATTATAAACATCATACAAAATGAGTCTCATGCTGCCTGAATGTAAGAATATTCATCTAATGATTTGGTTCTCGGCCCTGGTTTTGAGATTGTACACTGTTAAGAAACCACTGCTCTGTGGTATCAATTTTTCAAAGGTTACTCTTTTCCACGCTTGCTGCAAGACAGCAAGGGCAAAAGGTCATGCGATCAAATAATGAGGGGGGATCTACAAGATAAGGGTACCTTTTCACAAATTAACGTCTTCATTTAGGTGTAAATGAATAAGGTAATTCTTAGTCCACTCTGAATGTTACGAACTGGAGTTTAACTGAAAAATCAACATTTGGATAGTCTCAACAGCCCTCTTGAATTAAGGATTCATTAAGCTTAATAACCTTCCAGTGGTTGTCCACTGGTGAGCTAACAAAGGGGCATAATTAAGAAAGGCCTTTGGATTAGAATGTGATTTCATTCAAAGGGACAAAATGAGTTTTGCATGTGCTAATCTTCCTTTTGTGCTTGGGAATATTTGCTACTGAAGGGAGACAAGTTAATGAGCGTTCAAGCGTAGATGAGCAGAAGAATTTTCCCAAATGAAACAGGCCCGGCATATTTGGTCAGTAAACAAAATTATTTAAGACACAGTAAGAATATGGTAATCTACCCTGCGTTTGATTGGCTCTGGGGCAAATATAGCTAGTCACGGAAATGAAAAATATTTCATGGGAATCACTCAGATTGCAAATTCAGAGGAGTGCTCAGTAGAAGACACTAGTGGACGGCTATTTCAGAGCCGAAAGGAGACGTTATTCACCAAGGATAGAGAATATTGCTTTTGAAAAGCATTCAGACAGCGTAATATCCTGGGGTTGCGTTCTAAAATATATGAACACCCCTCTTACCATGCTAGTGAGGGAAATTTATAGCATCAAATATATATTTTAATTTGTTAAAGTGATTTGGAAAGTTAACGACTCCACAGTGATGGCATGAGCCAAGCCTCGCTCTTTCAAGAAAAAGATGGGCACTAATGATTTCACACTTCCTGAGGGCTGTGTCAAAATGAAGCAATCACAAACATTTTGCTAATAATTTTCATTATTCACATAAATGGCCTTGGTTATGTTTTCGGCCCTGGCTAAGAATAACACTATATTCAAAGTGGCTTTTACAAGCAACCAGGCCGTAAATGTACAAGACACAAAAGCCTTTTGACTGACACTTTATAAGATGTAGGATAAATCACGCTGTTATGAAGGAGCATTTTAAAAGATGAGTCTCTCTGCTGACCCGCTGTTCATGGCTCTTTATGCAAAATCAGGGGTGCCTTTGTTCCTTTGTGTCCATATGCTGGCAAGAGTTTGACGGGAGGAAAATCTTTTGAGGTTTCCCTGCCAGGAGAAACCGCTGCAACTGGCTGCACTGCTGGAGACAGAAACAACTGGTGCGACTGGCATCCGCTCTGTTTGCTGCTTAGAATACTAACGAGAGTCAGCGCGCCTCAACCCTGAGCCCTAAACAGTGTTAGGATTGTTCCACTGGAATACATCAGGACCTCTGTGTCCAGCCCCTGGACAAAAACACCTGAAATACATGATACAGCTCGAACTCTTGCAGACTTGAGCCTCTATATACAGTACTGTATGTTCCAAATATCGAAGGTTTACAAGATAAATGAATCTGGCTAATAATTTCACGTCTGGCTTACAGTTTCAAAAATGACACATCTGGTGTGTATCAGTGGGTTTACAAACTGCTTTCAACAAACACTGCCCAAAATAAGACAGAGTGGGCCTACATTTGCCACAACTATCAGAGTTACTTACTTTTTACGTTTTAGAATTGTTTAATGTTGACCTTTGTTTTATGTAGTTTCCTATATTTGTTCTCATTTCTGTTCAGCTGTTTTATGTTTACCATTTTAAATCAGATTGTTGAAAGGGAAGCAAGCGTGGGAGGTGTTTTGGAAGGAGGCCTATTAATTAATTTGAAACAAATAATCAGTATGTTCAAATTTTACACATTCGAATGCATGAAACTAAACAATGTTTCGAATGGTGACAACATTAGCTACTCAGTGTCGATATGTTACATTCATTTACACGGTTTAGCGATAAGTTGCAGATTTCTGACAGCTTTATATGTTTAAGACTAATTAGGCAATATAATATTAAAGTATAACACAAACAGTGAAAAAAATACCTCGCTGAAACAAAACATTTCCCGGTTGTCAAGCACTGTTTTATGAAGCTGATAATGCCTCAATAACTAGAATGACAGTTGAGGGTTGTAGGCTAACAAATAATAAAAACAACTAGTATAAGGAAAAGGTATACGTCGAGATCGAGAACAAGACATTTTGGCCGTATCTTGCTTAAAATCTAAAGAGCGCTTTGGATTAAAGTAAGGAAAATAGTTTGCTGCTCACCTGTGTCTTAAGAGGTTCGCCCTGTTCAATGATGCTGATGAAAGGTATTTCCAAAAACGAGGACATGAACTCCACTTGTACGAGCTCCTCGTGGCTCTGAGGGAACGCAAGCACAGCCGAGACTCCCTGAACAACGATATCCTGACACACGCACCTGAACATGGACTCCGGGTCTCCATTGAGCGGTTCCCGGGACAATACTTCCAAGCTCAGGTTGTACGGTAAGAAGTTGTTCCCACTTTGCCGGAGATGGACCAGGGCGCGGTTGAGGGCGCCCTGTATCCTGGACTGCTGGCGGGTCGGCAGGAGCGCACCCAAGCGCACTGTGTGCCCAATGCGTGCCAGGATGTGACAGGGCTGGGGATGCAGATGACAAGGGTAAATAAACATCTGGAGCGCGACCTGGAGCCCGACGTGAAGGTATGCCAAGAATCTGGAGAGCACTAAATTCATCCTGCTCCTTTCGCAACTGGATTGAGGTTTCGTCACAAGATGGCATCGCTCTATTCTTGTCCAGTTGTTCTTGTCCTTAATGGTTTTACGCGCACGCAGATAAAGCCTCGGTTAAAATGCAAGTAGTGCAACGAGGAGGTGCTGTGCGCGCCGTTGAGGGAGGAGGTGCTGTGCCACTGGAGATCTTCCCAGCATCACCGAGCTCGGAGAGAGGACAGTTGTGACCACGCCAGGTTTGCTAGATCAGATTTGGAAAAAAATAAGCTTTCAGAAGTCTCACTTGCGAGGCGTTATTAAATTATTTAAAATCTTCACTTGATTACATAGGCTAAAAGGGGCACTCAGTAATTTTTGCTTTATCAAAAGTTTTAGTCTTTTAAACAGCATTTTGGTTGAAAAATGTCATTAAAATAAGTTTACGACTTTAAGGCTCTAAAAATATTTGATTGTATGTAAAGCGGGTCACCCCCTCTTTACCGCTGCCATGTTGACATCACATGATCAGTTGAGTCATGCAATTAAGCAAGTTAAGGTTTTGTAATAATAGCAACCTAGTCTCAGAAAATGTACCTCTGTGCATTTTTTTGTGCAACACAGTCTTTACTTGCCTTGCTGCATGTTTCGCTGCAGTTTCAAAGAAAAGAGAAATTAGGTAGCAAACCAGGTAGCAACATAATAATAATTACAATATTTCAGCGCTACGCACTCCCTTATAATACATTTACTTTATATTTCGCCTTCATCCTTGGTTTTGGTTTTTACAGTAAATCAAGTACATTGGTCACAGCCTCAGCAAAGTGTCTTCCGTATACCAACACAAATACCAACCACAATCAAAATATTAAGATTAAATCCAAGAATGTCCAATATACTGATAATTTCTGTTAGTAAAGTAATTTCCTGCATCCGGATGTCAGTAATAAGTCAAAATCCACTTGTATTGGGACAAATATGAGGCAGCTAAATGCAAAGGTAAGGCAAAAACTCTTAAGTTGAGATAGGTGCAAAATCCTCTACGCTCCACTGGTTGCCAAGCCAAATATATCTTTTTACAGTTAATGATTTCAGTGAAGTCTTAAAAAGAGATGAAGAGGTGACTGAGGCAGTAATTGCCTCCTGAATTCAGGCGGTTTGGTATAGTTCAAGGACAATACCCTATTCATAAATTAATTAAATAATTATTCCATGCAAACACGGATGCTCTGTGCAGAAGAATTAATTTACAGTGGTCTTTGTTTGCTATAGAAAACTAATCCAAACATATGAACTTGTCACTCTGTTTGAGAGCAAAACAGAAACACAGTGTAATAGATTTTTTTGTTCATCAAAACCAAGAGTTACAATACAATCCTTTGATTTAAACAGACCATTAGTTTATTTCAATTAATTTCACATTTTAACATCCCAAGAACCCGTTAACAGGGCATTTAAATTTGGTGCTGTAGGCACTGTAGGCATTTTTTCACCACTGGTGGTTAATATGTTGCAATAAGCTCATTAAAATATACTTTTCCCTTTTAGTAATTAAACAGAAAATGTATATCTGCCATAAACTTCTCATTACACAATGCCATAACAGGAACGGAGTCTAAAGAAAATGATGCACATATGCATTTAGCTGAGGAAGGAATGAACATGTGCCCCTTTCACCTGTGAATGAGGCTGATGGAAGAAAATAGTTGGGTTTAATAACATCATCAGATAATCATACAGATCAAACAACTAGTTCATTTCCTGTTTGACAAGAAACAGTACCGCAGTGTATGAAACTGTTTTTGAGCAATTACTGTGCAGTTTGAAAAGCTTCGCATCCTCAAATCCATTTGCTAGTATTAATAGCTTGGATGTCAAAGACTAATTGAGGATTAGAGACCACTGACTGAGTAAAAAGCATATGAACCATTTCAAAATTCGGGCAGCATGTCCTTTGTGCAGCAGTAGGCTACTTTTGACAGTTTATACTGTGTGTGCTACAGACATCTCATAAAAATGACAGTTTACTCTCTCTGGCCCATACTGCATGCAATCTTTTTCAGTAACAAATCTATCAGTTAATCTCTTTTTCTGTTCTTAACCACACCCCAGTCATTTTGCCTGGACAAAGTCACCAAAAACCATTTGCGTTTCCCCCTAATGGTCGTGTGCTATGATGTCTGTCTGATGTCTGACACTAACATGCAACCAGTGATGCTTGCTTGATTGTTTTTTTCAGCTCCACCGCATACAAACCCACATTTCAGGATATTTCAGAGACGCAGGTGATGTTGAGGGTAAATCAAAATTTCACAAGACACCCACGCAACTGTCCTGACACATGGATCGCTCCTCTTGGTTTTCGGCAGAGGTATGCGATTGTCTTTTACTCACCTTCAAACTGACTCAAGCGGTGAGAATAAATATACGTCCTTCCAGACGACTCGTATCACTGGACCCTCCCAGTAGTCAATTGTATTCAACCTGATTTAATATATAAATTAATGGATTACACTTTAATCAGAAAACCAATTAAAACAAACGTTTATCTAGGACGGATTACACCCACCTTTTTAACACATGTGAGCGCCCTGTATAGATAATCCTCCTCAGTCTCTTTCTATGACTTCACTCTGTTATTGTGACATACGCATACATTAGACATTCCTGCGTTTACGATGCAACAGTTGAGTCAATGAGTTCTGAAATTGAATTTTGAGAGGTACATCAGAAAAAGCCTCTGAGCAGAAGCTCTGCAATTACAGCATGGATAAATGTAGCATCAGTGCTGTTTCTGTCTAACCGCGTGTCGCAGCACTCCATAATCTCCCATAATGCTCTATAGAAGGACGCGTACAGGAGAGCGATGCTTTTAAATATCATTGTGCGACATCTACATTCTCAGCACATCCTACGTGACTAATTTCAGAACAATCTTTTGTGTCCACCAGACAGTTCAGCCGCACACCGGATGCCGTGAACTATCAGGACACTCCGCTTGAGAGGAAAGGAGCTCAAATAGATAATTCTATTAAAATCTGAAGTGCTATGTACTCGTATATTATAAGAGAATTTGCTAGGGGCGAAGCAGTTGATTTTCCTTACTCTGCTAAAAAGATGATGTTCTTGCTTGGCACAGTCTTTCTATTCAAACCAGTTACTTTGTGGAAACAGGGACATCATAAACCTTCTCCCTCCCCTGACTTGTGTTTGAGATGAAGAGTAATTTGGACTTCAAATTAGGGTCGGCATGCATAAATAGCGAGCACAGCGGGAGGGTATCTACTGTATATAAAACCTCAATTTCATTTGGTCAAACACTCCATAACCCTTCTCTGTTTTATCAGACTGAGCAAACATGGCTCTGATAAAAACTAATGAGTTTCATGCGGTTAATTAACTTAACTTCATATTATTAAGGTGTAAAGTACTGTGACTGCACATTTCCTAGTCCAAGAAGTTGAAAGAGTTTGTGAAAACTCAACATACCATTTAGTAGTGCACTTTTTGGAAAAGGCGAATATACAGTAAAATGAACAGAGTAGCACTGCAGATCTAACTTTGGTTTAATATGGAAAATGTCTCATCACTGGTTGAAAACACAAGTTGTGTTCTGTGCGTTAAAGTTTAATGAAGGCCGTGGTTCTGTATTTCAAGGAATATTTCCCTACGCCTATGTAAATACATACATACATCTCACCCTACCCGCTGGGTAGGCTAGTATTGCTGAGCTGGATTTATTTATACCATGGTTCAGACATACTTATCAGATCCACAGAACCCTCTCTGCTTGTGTATATTTATATATGTGTGTAGGCATGTCACAGTTTATAGCCACCGTCATTTGAAATAACCCGCTCACTTCCCCTCTTTTTTCCCTGTAAGGGTGCAGGGAGCTGAAGGAAAGGCTATATTGATTTAGTCACATGTACCGAAAACCTGGTTTACCCTATCAATATCACAGAGATAGTGTTAGTTGGTAGGTCATTGCTGTCTGTTTTACTTTTTTTTAATTATAAGGAAGTTATACAGTTAATGGAGTAATTAACTCTGTTCCAAAACCCAGTGCCTAGTTGTTAAGGACCTCTATAAGTGATTGATTTGAAACATGCAGCCACTTCACATGCCAAGCAAATGTCGCTCCACAACTGATTTTCTAAGCTAAGTAGGCAGTTCTGTCAGCATAAAAAAAAAAAAGACAGACAAACTGTAAATTTTAAGTCCTAAATGGGGTTTCTGAAGGATCACATGGAACTGAATACTGGAGTAATGGCTGCTGAAAATTCGAGTTTGTCATCACAAAATATATATATAGCCTATATTTTTTTATTTGCAAAAATATTTTTACAGTTAGGTTATTGTGCAAGGTACTTCAGTCAGTCTGGCCAAGCTGCCGTTTTAGAGCATTTCTGTTCCCGAAAAAATGAGAACCAATGAGAAACAAGCTTTTTTGTCGCTACGCATACGTCATCGGAATGAGTGGTCTGATTGGTTGTAGATTCGTCCAGTATACAGAGACATCTGATGGACGCAGGTTAAGCCCGCCTCTCAGAAGGTGGGTAGTAAGGCAGCTTGGCCAGACTAAGCTCCTATGAGCTTTATAGTCGCGGAAGCCAGGCTACACAAAATGGACAATACATTGCGAACTGAAGTAATGTCAGGGGAGGGTTTTAATGTCAGCGTTAAAACTATCAAAACAGGTACAGATCGCCGGCGAATACTCGTGACATGCTCACATAGCCGTTTCTGCAGACCAACTGCCCCCTTGTGGTCGGGAGCATTTCCGTTGTGCCGTGAGCTTTATTTGCTTTTTAAATTGTTGTTGTGCACTACTGGGCCACCATATTTTACTGTATATTTAATTAAACAAATTCAGGTGAGACTTTTACATTAAACTCTGACCAACCCTAAACTTTGGAACAGAACTTTTCTATACACGTAAGATAAGTTTTCTGAGGCAATACAAAAGAATTGTTCAAGAGAAAGACCAAAATTCTGTAACAAATTTCATGAACAAATCATTAGTTTACACTGAATTAATTCAATCATTCATAAAACAAGAGGCGGACGAAAGTATTTTTTTTTAATTAAAGGACAAATGATCCAAAGTTGTTTTCAAAGCGTAATTTCTTACGAATTACATTTCATAAATTCAAGCTGTTTTTAGTTTTTATGAACATTACAAATGTAGAATTTTTACTTTAACTTTAACTTCGAGTAAAGAAATTTCTAATTGTAAATTAGCATTCATATTCTAATTATAATTAATATGAAGTGTGACACAGTAAAAAGTACACTTTGGAACTCTGATCATGAGTCAAAGTAAAATTCTTAATTCTTTTTTTTTCACAAATTGCTTCAGTTCTTGACTGACTAACTCAGTTCCCTTTCAGTCGGTCACTCCGAGTCACGTTGGTGACCGACGAATAGGAATCTCGCTTCGAGATGGCAAATCTACTCTGCGTGTATACAAACATGCCAATGTATATTGCCATATGCTGATTAATATCCAGCTGCACCTGAACGCAGTGCGAGTATAAGTAGGTCAGCAGATTAAGCATTCATTAAATTATTTGCTTCGGAGCCAAGCTACATGCTACAGTTCCTGAGCATTTCTACTTCTGCTTACCTGATGGAGAAGGCTGGTGTCACGGCGTTTGCAGAAGTGGTTGTTCCAATCGAGTGGCGGACACAGCTGCATTGCACTATCAGCGTTTGTGATCCGAGCATCCATCTCCCCTGTGCGCTTCAGTCTTTACTAAAAGAGCAAAGCCTAAAAGAGACAGGCTTGTGGGTGGTACGCCTTTTTTTTAAAGACGCCTTTTTTAAGGATGTCCTACCACCCGTGCGATCTTGGGTGCGGCCGTTACCTGGCGCTGGCGGACGGTCACAAACACTGCCTTTTGCGCCTGGGCATAGAGCACGCTAAAGCAGCGTTTGTGGATGAGTCATGTTCCGCTTGTGGTAGCATGACCATCTCCGAGCTGTGGACCAAGCTTCACTACCTCGAGCGTGGGGGAGTCCTTTTTCCGCTTCCGCAATCCGGGGCTCGCACTGGCAGTGTCCCCTCTGCCACCTCTGCTCCTCCGCCGCCAGCGTAGGCACCTGCCCAGCCCGTCCGTTCCCCCTGGCTGCCCCACCACTGGCAACCCGGTCGTCCCGTTGATGCCTCTGGCATGGTTCTTAGACGCCTGGACAGGCTTCAGACCGTCTCGGTGGCTCATCCGGACCATCCGGCTCGGCTATGCTATTCAGTTCACGCTGCAAATGCCCCTGTCCTGCATGCGGAAATTGCTACTCTCCTAGCGAAGAGAGCGATAGAACCGGTCCCTCCAGCCGATTTGAGGACAGGGTTTCACAGCCCGTACTTCATAGTGCCCAAGAAAGGTGGCGGGTTACGACCGATCCTGGATCTGCGAGTCTTCAATCGAGCTCTTTACAGGCTTCTGTTTAAGATGTTGACGCCGAAACGCATTTTTCCATGCGTCCGTCCCCAGGATTGGTTTGCAGCCAGAGTTTTGCGTTCGAAGGCCAGGCATATCAGCACCGCATTCTGCCCTTCGGGCTCTTCCTGTCGCCCCGTGTATTTACCAAAGTAGCGGAGGCTGCCCTAAAGGAGAAAGGGGTTTGCATCCTCAACTACCTCGACGATTGGCTGATACTAGCACAATCCAGAGCTCAGTTGTGCGAACAGGGACCTGTTGTTACAACACCTCAGCCTGTTGGGCCTTCGGGTCGACTGGCAGAAGAGCAAACTCTATCCGGTGCAGAGGATCTCTTTTCTCGGTATGTAGTTGGACTCGGTTGCACAAACAGCCCGCCTCACAGAAGAGCGCGCTCGGTCGGTGCTGGACTGCTTGAATTCCGCTGGGACTGCTCCATATGAGACCGCTTTAGCACTGGCTCCACGATCGAGGCCCTAGGTGGGCGTGGAAACGTGGTACATTCCGGATTCAGATAACTCCTGCTGTGGAAACTCCACGTCTGGCCCCTGGATGGAACGCGTCGGTTCTAAGTGACCAACCAATTTCTTTGGCGAGAGCACCTCAGCAAGAGTTGCCTACATGTTGAAATGGAACCTGTTCGTTGAGTGGTGTTCCTCTCAACAAGAGGACCCCCGGAGATGCCCAATCAGAGTTGTGCTTCTCGTCTTGCAGCAAGGGTTGGAGCGAAGGCTATCTCCCTCCACCCTTAAAGTCTACGTGGCTGCCATCGCTGCAAACCATGAACTTGTCGATGGCAGGTCTGTGGGTAAGCACGACCTGGTCACCAGGTTCCTCAGGGGGGCCAGAAGGTTGAATCCTCCTCTGCCCCCTACTGTACCCTCTTGGGACCTCTCCCTCGTGTTGAGAGCATTGAGGGAAGGTCCCTTTGAGCCTTTGCAAGCAGTTGAGTTAAAGTTTCTCTCAATGAAAACTCTTCTCCTGCTTGCATTTGCCTCCATCTAGAGGGTAGGGGACCTGCAGGCGTTTTCAGTCGACGATTCATGTCTAGAGTTCAGGCCCGAGGATTCCCAGGTAACACTGAGGCCACGGCTCGGCTATGTGCCCAAGGTTCCTACCACTCCCTTTAGAGCACAGGGTGCGCCCTGCCCCCTCAGTGTACGGGCTCACTCAACAAGAAGTGTAGTTCGTCCTGGGCGTCAAGGTTATAATAGTTTTGGATTTTTCATTAGTTTTAGTTTTTATTTCGTTTTGACTTTTTGTTTTCAAATTCAGT
>JAUCMU010000042.1:9304602-9321393 GCA_032275025.1 Enteromius treurensis | reverse complement strand
AAGTGCATCTATAAAAACACACACATATATATATATATATATATATATATATATATATATATATATAAATATGTATGGATATAATAATTCTGATTATTTACAAAATAGCAAAAATTTATAAATGAAAATAATGAGCGAATACTAGTTATTGCTCCGTGAGGGAATGACAGTGAAGATAAAGGTGTCAAAATGAATTCAGATTTTTACAACCATCTTTCAAAATTAATATTACAAAAGTAATATTATCAATTTAATTTTAGAAACAAACTAAACAAGCTACAGTAACTAATTAAATAAATAAATGAAAGAAAGAACTTAAATTAATTAAATTCTATTGGTGATAATTACTAATTAACTATGAAGATATCATAAGGAAATTTTTAACGATATTACAAAGCATGGAAGAAACATTAAGGAATGCTACAGAATGTTAAGAACATAGTAAAAATATGTTTATTGCAAATTAAAACTACATGTAAATGTTGCTTTTAAATTTGATTAAATTTGATTTGATTTGCCAAGGTTTTATTATTTAGAAAATTTGGCACACTTATAAACTACACTATTGTTGAAAACCTTGAGGTTTTCTGAGATTTTATGATTTTGAATGAAGTGACTTATGCTGATCAAGGCTGCATTTATCTGATCAGATAATACAGTAAAGAGAATAATATTGTAAAATATTTCAACAATTTTCATTCTAATTTTTTTAAATGTAACTTATTCCTGTGACGGCGAAGCTAAATTTTCAGCATCATTATGCCAGTCTTAACAGTTCTTCTTCTTATTATTGCCTAAATAAAATTTATTTCTATATTATAAATTAATAATTTCTTCAAAAAAACTAAAAACGCATGTGCACATGTGAAACTGTCCTGCATATCAGAAATGACCCATCTAAATTAAATACTGTCTGTATAAACCTGCCTGTTTAAAATATTCCTGAAACTTACCCACAAAGCACCATACGCCAAAACGGATCCATGTGATGGTGGAGAGCTTGAGCATAAGGTAAATGTTTACCAGCATGGCGGAGGCCGGGACGAAGGGAACGCAGGGGGCCATGTAGGGCAGGCGCTTGGGGTTTTCCGGCTGCTGAATGATGATGAAGATCAAGAGCGTGATGACCAGCATTAGCAGCACCAGCAGCAGCACGGCCCACCACTGACCATCAGCGATCTGACCCGACCCGAAGATGATGAGCGAGCAGAAGCAGAAGATGAGGATGAAGAGCAGAATGACACAGCGGCTGACGATGCGGCCAGTGGCCATGGTGGGCCGGTCCATCTTCCCCGGCAGGCCGAGCCGAATGCGCATGGTGTAATAGCGAGGCCCCAGCAGCTTCTTCAGCTTCAGCAGGTACACGCTATCTGTCTCGTCTGACTCGATACCAGAGGACATGTCTACTGTGCCATAGTTGGGGTGACTCGCGGTGTACGTGGACTTGTCAGGTTTACCGATCAGCATCTCATTGTCTCCTAAAGATGGCAAGTTCTTTGCTCCGCAGGTGTTTGTTGGAGCTCCTCCGTAATCCTCGCCCTCGCTGACCGGCGAACAGGCTTCCTTCTCACACTCGGCTAGAACTCCCTCTTTACGCTTTGCGTTCTGCTCAGAGAGGAAGTTGACGAATCCGTGAATGTCTCCTTCGGGCTGATAACGCAGCAGTAGCACACACACTGACACTAGCGTGTATGCTAGCAGAGTGCCGATGGACATCATCTCAATCAGGTCCCTCAGACTGACGAGCAAAGCCAAGAGAGCAGAGAGGAAGCCCGACACCACACAGGCCACTGCAGGAGTCTCTGTGTATGTGCTCACAGTTGCCAGGAACCTACAAACACACAGAAACCTTCAATCCTACATTCACATAAGAGCAGTGCTACGGCATTAAAGTGAGAGTGTTGATCTTTCTCAGACACCAGAAAAAACACTGTCAAAAAAAAAAAGGAAAAAAAAAAAAGTACAGAACTTTCACTGGACCGACGTATATTTACTAATTTCTTTAGTAAAATTTACATTTATTCAGCAAGGATGCAAAAAAACAGACAAAAGTGATAGTAAAACAGTTAAAAAATAGTTAAAAAATATATTTTCATAAATGTCTCTTGAACACCACATCTGAATATTTTCTGAAGGTCATGATGTGACAACTGAAGTAATGGCTGCTGAAAATTTCAGGGTTAATAGGGTTAGGCTAACCCTAACCCCTATTAAAACAAAAAACAGTTATTTTAAATCGTAATAATATTTTACAATTATTATTTTTACTACTAATAACTATTTTTTATCATATTTTTGATCACATAAATAGCTTTGGTGAGCATGAGGTGAGAAAAGACTTGTTTAAACAATAGTGTAAGTAGCAATACAGATGAAATGATTACGGTACTAAACTATTTCCCACCCAAAAAAAACATCACTTTTATATGAGTTTAAAGCCTGGAAATGTAAGGAGCTTTTTGTTTTTGTTACTAAAAACAATTATAGATCCTCTTCTCCATCTAAGTGTGATGCATTTTAAGATGCTTTGAGAAAGGGTTACTATCAAGGGTAAATGGTGATGAAGCTTGTCTGACCACCTCTGATCACCTGTGAGAGGAGTACTGATGTTAACACCAGGTGTAAACAGGATGAATCATCCAAACATTCATTTTATCAAAGAAGTCTTACAACATAACCATTACTCTTGCTGTGATTTAAAATGTCAGGGCTCTGAGTAGCATTTCTTTTCAGACTGCGTGATGACAGGAGTTTACATCTCCAGCAGAGAATGATATTTAAATGCCATTTTAATCATTTGCAACATATAATGGAGACAGAAGGATCACAGAGCATCACATTTCATTACTTAACTCTGAGATTTCCTTATTTATTACCTGAAGAGCAAACCATCTCCAGCCATGGCATAGATGACTCTTGGCATAGGGAAGAGAGAGCCCAACAAACTAACTGTCAGTCCTGCAATGGAGCCGATGGCCACTATGTATTTGGCAGTTTGGAAACCATGTACAGAAAACATCTCCATCAGTGGAGCATCTGTGTCAATGTCAGTGTAGGGGACCATCAGAGTGAGGATCACACTCACCTGTGAGAAAGACAGAAGTATTATTCAGTGGCCTTACAAATAAAGGATTTTTTATTTTATTTCTTTGTTACTGTGACTTTAAGAAATGTCATCATCATGAATGTTAGGACCAGACTGAAATGACCAGGAATTAAATTTAACATCTAATGTTGAGCATCTTTAGAAGAATATGAAGAGTAGTCTGAACTACTGGACTACAAGAAGACTAATACTATTCATTTTACAGTTTATGAACACCAGACAGGACAGAATAAGCTGTTTTTGTGGCTTAGTTTTAATAGCTGTTCTTTTTTTTCTGATGGGTAAGAAGCACTGAGTTGTGAAAGTTGCAATCTATTTACATAGTACAAAAGACTTTTTATATCAAAAGATCAATAACAATTTGATTCCACGTGAACTACTTAATAAATCCCAGAAAAAGCTATTTTTATCTTTAACACAAGCACATAAACATACAGACAGAGAAATGAAATGTCTGGCTAAAATTTGCCTCTATGATAAAAAAAATGAGTTCCGGAGGGGTAAACGCTAATTAACAAGTTTGCTCCTCATCAGACAGTCTTGTGGGTGTAAAAAAGGAAGAGCAATTTTAGTAAACGCAATTTAATTCCAGCTAAAACCAAAACCACGTGAGAAAAACTGGAGGGAGAGGAAAAAATAAAAAGATAAATTACAGAAAAAGAGAGAAAATAGAAATGAAATATATAGAATGTATTGTTCTGAGATGCAGCAAAGATGTCTGTTGGTGAGATAACACCCATTGAGTTTCTATGACAACGTCCTACAGACAGAAAGCAGTGATAAAGCCGGAGAGCTTTAATAAATTCAGACATGCTGCATGAAGAGAATTATCGATGACTGTCCATGGACAAGAGAAACAAAGACAGAAAAGTTCTGCCCCTCCAGATTATGTTTTAAAATAAAACTCAGAAATTCATCATTTAAATTCTAATATGGAGAAGAGTTACTTATACAGGTATCAACAGACTGTGAATGACATAATTAGGTATAGTTAAATGTATCATCACCATTAGTTTTAACTGAAATATATTGATTTAGAATATAAAGATTTAGCAACATATACAACTGTCTCATACTTTATATATGCAGAAAATAACTTAAAAGTAGTAATGTTATATACTTACAGAGACATAGGCTGTGAGACAGGTGACCAGAGAGGCGGTGATGGCGTAGGGGATGGATGTGTTGGGACTCTTGGCTTCCTCTCCGGTGGTGGCTATGATGTCAAACCCAATAAAGGCATAAAAGCAAGTGGCTGCTCCCTGCATGACCTGTTGGGCAGAGCGGTTTATTACAGTTACAAGACAATGCAATTTCCTGCTCAGTGTTTATGCTGAGAGGCACTAACTGAACTAACGGATTGAACTTCAATAATTGATCTGAAATGTACTTTACCCCTGACCAGCCATAAGGCAGGAACCGTCCCTCATCCCAGTTGCTGCCGCTGACGAAGAACAGGCCTGCAATCATTATGAACACCCACACCACCAGATTGATGACATTCAGCACGTTGTTGAACCCGACCGAATTCTTCACACCTAGAGCAACTATCACTGTGACCAGGATCACTATGACCAGGGCCAGGATGTCTGGATACGCTTGCTCCCCTTTACCTGAGAGGGGATGAAAGAATTTACAGTGCATTACATGATTAAGCAAGTTTTGATGCTGGCATTACAAAATATTGTCTGAAAGTTCGAACAACGTAAAGGAATAGTTGACCCAAAAATATAATAATAATTTGCTAACCCCCAAGCCATATCCTAGGTGTATATAGCTTTTTTCTTTTTATTATTTAGCTTGGTAATGCTAGTGGAGAGTGGTCCTTGTTTTGAAGCTCCATAAATCATATATAACCATCATAAAACTAATCTATATGCCTTCGGGAGTTAACACATGTCTTCTGAAGCAGATTGGTTGGTTTTTTGACTGAGGGGCCCCTCGGCATGGACGCACTGGCACACAGCTGGCCGCAAGGCCTACGCAAGTATGCCTTTCCCCCAGTGAGCCTTCTCGCACAGACACTGTGCAAGGTCAGGGACGACAAGAAAACAGGTCCTGCTGGTTGTGCCATTCTGACCCAGAATCTGGTTTTCGGAACTCATGCTCCTCGTGACAGCCCTGGGCATCTCCTGGCGCATACCTCTGAAGAGGGACCTCCTCTCTCAGGAGTAAGACACTCTATGGCAGCGGCATCCAGATCGGTGGAACCTCCAAGTGTGGCTCCTGGATGGGACATGGTAGACTTGAGTGCTCTACCACCGGCGGTGGTGGACACTATCACTCAGGCCAGGGCCCTCTCTACGAGGCGAGCCTATGCACTGAAGTGGAGTCTTTTCGCTAATTGGTGTCCTTCTCACAGAGAACACCCCCGAACATGCACGATTGGAGTAGTGCTTTCCTTCCTGCAAGAGAAGTTGGAGCATAGGCTGTCACCTTTGAAAGTGTATGTGGCTGCTTTTGCAGCACATCACGATGCAGTGAGTGGCCGGTCACTCGGGAAGCACGATCTTATCGTGAGGTAGCTAGGAGGTTAAACCCCCCTAGGTCACCCCTGGTACCCTCCGGCGATCTCTCTGTTGTCCTTCAGAGGGGTCCCTTTGAGCCACTTGAGTCAGTTAAGCTTAAATCCTGTTAAGACAGCGCTTCTGACTGCCCTCACTTACATCAAGAGGATTAGGAAACCTCCAAGCATTTTCGGTAAGTGAAGAGTGTTCGGGCCAGCCTACTCTCACGTTGACCTCAGACCCCGGTCTGGATACATGCCCAAGGTTACCACCACACCTTTCCGTGATCAGGTGGTGAACCTGCAAGCACTGCCCTCAGAGGAGGCAGATCCAGCCTTGCCATTGCTGTGTCCCGTGAGAGCCCTGCGCATATATATGTGGACCACACCCGGAGCTTCAGAAGCTCTGAGCAGCTCTTTGTCTGAGCAGGTCAGCAGAAAGGGCAGGCTGTCTCCAAGCAGAGGTTGGCCCACTGGAAAGTGGAAGCCATCACTTTGGCATACCAGGCCCAAGGCAAGCCATGCCCCCTGGGCGTGAGGGCACACTCCACCAGGAGTGTTGCCTCCTCCCATGCGTTGGTTCATGGTGCCTCTTTGGCAGACATTTGTAGAGTTGTCGGCTGGGCGTCACCGAAAAATGGCTCAGGATGCAAATTATACTAGTCAATTTTTATTGCCATTTTCTCTTAATCAGAGCAAATCCGCGCTCAGAGCTAGACCCCAGTCTGTCGTCACGACTTAACGTCTCCGTTCCCTCCATCAGCGAACGAGGGTTACCTACTGTATGTAACGAGATGTTTTTGAAAGATCAATGGGGTTTTAAAGCCAAGGACCCCAAAATATGACAAATTTATTTTTCCTCTTCAGAAATGCAAGTGGAGCAACTGTTTCACAGTTCAAAGCTGAAAGGAATGTTGCTCTGTTTTTAACAAGCTTTCGTCACATTGTCATTGTCACCAGACTATTGACTGCTAAAGTTAGAAGTGCCTTTTCTTTTCTGCAACACCATTAAATCTATATACAAATTAAGCTTACTGTAACTTGTGTTGAGTGAGTGAGTGTGTGTCTGTGTGTCAAGGTTCACTTCCAAATTATTTCTTTGAAAACCGCAACACTCAGTTACATAAACTCAATCATTTAACTCAACAGGAAAACACAATGGAATGAAAAATAACAGGCTGTCAAGTATTGTTGGTGAAAAGCTGTGTATTTATCGTAAACAAACAAACAATCAAACAGTTCTCTGTCCACAATAACATATGGTTGTGTGGATTACTTATTGTGATGTTTTTATCAGCTCTTTAGACACTCATTCTGACAGCACCCATTCATTAGAGGGACTCACCCAAGCCGTTGAGCGTTCCTATATGCTGGATCATGAAGCCACTGATGCTGTGATTGGCCAGCGAGTCAAACATACTGCTGAGTGCACTGGCTCCTGCTGCTGTGCCAATCAGATACTCCAAAATCAGATTCCAGCCAATAAAAAAAGCCACAAATTCTCCCACTGTCACATAGCTGTAAGTATAGGCCGATCCTGTGGTTTTAGGCACACGCACACCAAATTCAGCGTAGCACACCCCTGTGGAGAGATAGCAACGATTACTGTAACACCTGCACTCCTTTAGGTTATCAACATAAGCATGCAACTCTCTAACTGGTTGCTGAGGTGGAATGATTGATTTTATTTTCTGAGAGTCAGATCAATTCTTAAATGTCAAACTCATAGAATCGCAGTGGACCAGATAACAGAAGGGAAATCCCTCTTTACACGCTGAATCCCTGTAAATCCCTGTAAAAGATAAGGACTATCTGTTTCTACATTCACTCTGAGAAGTATTCTCTGACGTTAGTGCTATAAAGCAGTACATTTCCTTCAAGTTGACGTAATGTGACATATTTTTGAGTAAAACATGAACAAATATATGACGGCACTTGAATTCACTGGAATCAGATTTAATTAAAATTCACTCAAAACGCTGTAATGGATTTTGATGTTTTGCTATTGGTTAACATTTTTCAATGAACATCATCAGAAAAAAAGTTATTAAATTTTATTGAAATATTATGAAGACAAAAATTGTATCCCTCCTCTGAAACAGATGACGTAATCACAAAGAAACCAGGCACGTGTACAGGAAATTCCTGTAAACAGGGGTCATTTTAATTTAATTTTGATTTAAAATGATATTCTGTCAACTTCTTAAGAAAAGATGGTGAATGGATTTTAAAGTAATTAGCATTTATATTATGCAAGGATAGACTAATTAATATAACATCTAAAAAGCATTTATAATATTACAACACATTTACAGTGGCCTCCACTAATATTGGCACCGTTTTGGCTCTTTTCTTACAGCCACTTTCTATTTTATGAAGCTCAACAATCTTGTTCTGCGCATCAGAACTAAATCCTTTGGTATTACTTATTATGATGGATGATTAAGGGAAGTTGGCCTTTGTGTTCCTCATACTTATAGTTCTGTTGTACAGGAAGTCATGGCTAGATAATTTCATACTCCTAGTCACTCTGGTGTGCTAGTAATGTAAATATGACTAGGAATATACTTCAGAGATAAGAATTTCTAAGAGGTAAGAATCTAGACAAATATCACAATTTGCAACAGAAATTTTAAGCAGCACAACTGTTTTCAAAATTGAAGGTAATATGAATAAGGAATAATTGAAATAGTTGAGCAGCAAATAAGCATTTCAGAATGATTTTTGAAGGATCATGTGAAGACTGAACTAATTCATTGGAATAAACTACATTTTTAAAAATAACAAAATGGAAAAAAGTTATTTTAGTTTGAAATAATATTTCACAACATTACTTTGTTGATGTATTTTTGATCAAATGAATGCAGCCTTGGTGAGACTTTTTTCAAAACCATTTTTTACATTATTAACACATACAGTATGGAAGTTAAGAATATTTCCTCCTGGAATTATTTTATTCAAATTTATAGTTAAATATTTATGAACATCTTAAAAGAGGATCAAAAAAAAAAAAAAAGTTTTCAATCATTGTCATGCACCCAAAGGGTGCCAATATTAGTGTAGGACACTAAATCTAATAGCTACATGTGTGTTAAATACAAATGCTATCTGAACTCTGTTTCTGTTTCCATGAGTGGAAAGGTCAGCTGCATACAGGAAAAAACTATCCCTTTCATTTTTCCCTCCCTTTCATAGTTATCCACAGGGAAAACTAAATGGATTTTCTCCCCAACACTATTTTGGGTGCTGCATGCTGTGCACAGTTTCAACCTGTAAACCCAATGAGCCAGTTCAGTGTGCGTCATCACTACACGTCAGGAGGCATGAAGATATACATGTGTTCACTCAGCTAATGCCTGACTCAGGATCAGTGAATTAAAAATGCTGCTATCCACAGTACAATAACACTACCTAGGCGATGCTTCACTGGGGGCAGGTTTACAGTAGGATGACAGACCTGTGTTTTTGTCCTTTGTGTCTGACTGACTGGAACAGGAAGTGGGGGGTGCTCTCACCTGACAGGATGGAGGCCACAGCAGCGATGATGAAAGACACAATGACCCCAGGCCCTGCCATTTCCTTAGCCACCAGTCCAGACACCACATACATGCCAGTGCCGACACAGCTTCCCACTCCCAGAGACACGAGGTCCACAGTGGAGAGAACGCGGGCAAGTTTAGTGCCGTGGGCCCCAGTACCTCCCGTGCTCTCCAGCATGGACTCCACCGGTTTCGTGCGCAGGACGCGGGACTGGAAGGCAAACCAGTTGGCCCCCCATTGAATCCGCCGCGGGTCCAATTTGGCGAACAGCCCGCTCATTTTGGAGCCTGGTTGCGGGTCAAAGGGCTGCAAGAAATGGGGCTGATACTCTGAGGAGATCTGAAGAAGCTTTGGGGTTTGGTCTTGTAGTACAGGAGGTCACACAGAAAGCAGCTGAGATGTTCAGTGTCCTTCAGAGGAGCATCATTACCACAGGTTTCCACATGACCAGTGAGGGTGAAGGTGAAGCAACGCTGTGAACAAAATGAGATGATAACAGTGTGATCTATCATTATTCTTGCATTTCTACAAGGATGGGTGAAATCGTCAGAAAAGACTTTTGTGTTATACAAACATTAAATTAACAAATTAACTTAATACAAAAATCTTGAATAAAATATCACAGTATAGGATTTTCATAAAATAATCAATCAGCACTGATAATAAGGCTTTTTAATTGTATGTATATGTATGCACATATATATATTTTTTTTCTTCTTTTTTTTTGAGCACCATATCAGCATATTAACATTATTTCAGAAGAATTTATTTTTTAATAATAAAAAATATAGCTATAATATCATATCTGATACCGTATATTTAATATCATATATTTTATTAAATAATGACATTATGGTTTAATAATACAGATAATTAATAATAAAATATTTTTCACAGTAGTAGTAAAATAATTCTACATTTGCAAAATATATATTTTTTCACCTGATTAATTCCTCTAAAATATTCTGGTATCGTTATCTCAGCTACCATTCATAATCATAATCATTCATAATTTCTCCCAAAAAGATGCATTTACTATTGTTCAATTCACTTTTTGAAGCAAATCAAAGGCTTTGACTACTCAAACGTTTCTGTGTGGTAAAAGCCTCTTCATGCTGGCCTTGAGGAAATGTGCTGTATTCACCAGATTTACATGTACCCGCATGACTGAATACTAAATGCAGGAGGCAAGAAGCCCTTTTTATCCATCACTGATCTTTGTGAAAGAAAGGCCCGTTAGCTTTGTTTAGTACTTGAATGAATGCTTTGTAAAATGTCAAACAAGTAAACACATATTTTGCTGCCATTCAAGTCACAAAAAACAGATAAGAACCCCCTCATGGATGGATCTGTCTGGCAAAATGAGACTGTCATCAGAGATATCATCAAATAAATCATCTATATGCTAATAAAATGTCACATTCAATTCAACCTAGCTCTAAGATTTAGAAACAGAACAATTAACTATTTATGCCATCTGCTTCTATCATAAAAAAAGAGCTTCTTCATAAATGCACTTTCATGATCTCTGCCTACAGTGAAGTTTTATTAGTCATTCATTTCCAGTCCACCTGACAAATCAGTTCAGAAAGATGTGCCCCATTTTGAAAATTACCTCTCATGTGGTGTGTAACACAGCTGTAAGTGAATGAAAACATCCAGCAAAGTTTAAACCTGAAAGCACACCATGTGTAAAGAGACATTAATAGAAAGAAACATGAGCATATTGCCTGCCCACTTGTTGGTCTTTTTGGGTTGGTCAGAATAAAAGGTGTCGCTTAAGTAGCGTACAAATTGTTGTTTCCTAATAAAGGAAAAAAAAAAAAAAAAGGATTTTACACCTTGCGTGTCAACCTGTATAATAATAGAGGCACTTTAAATAAATATATATTTTTAAAATAAGCTTCAGCAGATGGTATTAAAAGTAATGTTTTTTGTAAGAGTTTGCCGATTTGATACCTTGAGGGCCTCTTCATAGGAAGGAGTTGAAGATTACACCAAAACCCATGTTGAACAGCAATAAAATGTGCTGATGAGTCCTGGTGTGCAGCCAAATAGGAACAGACGAAGAACTAAACCCAGCCTGTTCATTCCAGCTCTCATCTGCTTTATTTCTTATCTGACATCCTCGGATCTTTTCTCTCTCAAACCCGTTTCATTCCACCAGCTAATTTTTTACACCTCATTTTATAGTCCTTTCCTCTTCTCTTTCACCACTAGCCCAGTTCCTTCCATCAATCCTGTCACTTTGAAGGATTTTGATGGCTTCTCCCAGCTGTAATGATACTTTCTCTCCTTCATCCCATGTCTAACTGTCTGCAGAACGACAGCAACAGATCGCAGTGAAGTCTGTCCATCACAGCGACTAAAGCACATGGCTGCTGACCAAGATAATGATTTGTCTAGGTTTACAACAATACAGTAAGCCACATGGACGTATGATAAGTGCAAGATAATTTAAACTGTGGTTTCTAGAAAGATAAACTAAGGTGTTGTCCTCCCATGGGCCGCAAATGTGAAAGTAAAGGTTATTTAAAGCTTATATACCATTTCACAGAAGTGTGCAGTATAATGATACATATAAAGCATACGTGACCAAGTATCATATCTGAACCTGTCATAGTCACATGACACTGATGCTGTTTGTCTCTTCAGGCTGCTAGCAGAGTATATATTCAAAACTTCCCACTGACCTTCTGACACACATACGTATAAACAGTGGCCCGAGGTGTAACACAGAGCATTGGTATAATTCAAAGTGACAAGATGAAGCCATAAAGGACCGACATACACAGCTCTGCCTATATATCATATTTTCCACATGTATTGTATGCAGTGGGCACACAACACAAAATATATTTGAGCAGAAAATCATAGTACAAGGCAAAAAAAAATTAAAATAAAAAATAGAAAGGCTTATGAATCTAGTGTCAGTGGTTTACAACATTATATTTTAGAAAGGCTTCAACCTTCTCTCAGATACTCCAATGTTCTTTAAAAAGGACTTCCTTTTATATGTTTAGATTTTATCCAACTAAAATGAGCAATTGAAATAAGCATTTGTTTTTTTATCTGACAAATCCTTGTTATTTGTGACAAACTGAAGTGACAAACCTTAAACTAGTTATATGCAAAAGAAGCACAACGTTTAATTACAAAATAAATGTAACTGTAATCTGTTACAGTTACTAAGTGAGAGAAATAAACTGTGAGTAAACAATATTAATATTAAATAAATATTAATGATTACAAAGAAGTTTACATAAATAAAAAACTGCACTGAGTGCTCTAAAATAGACACCAACGTTTCAGGGGTTTTGGACACAGGACAGGACATATGCTTATTTGATAACTGGTTTATTTTGGATATTGTCTCTCAAAATAAATAGACATTAAAGGAGCCGTATATAAGAAATGGCCAAAACTGGTACTGCAATCACTTTCAAAATACTGCTAAGCGGTGCTAGATGTTTTGCGTTTTAGGTTTCTTACTCGAAATGTTAGACTTTTTTTTAGTTGCTGCTGCAGTCGCGTCACTTTAAAGAAGATCAGGCAACCTGGACGCCGAAACACTACTAACTTCGTGATTGGGAGATAGATGGAGGGTGGCGCTTCAGACCAAAACAAAAAATGACAACATAAACATCAGTTGAGGGCTGCAACTGCGCTTTTTAAATGAGAATATCCAGGCTGCACGACTGCTGTCAGTGATATGAGTACTTGAAATGAACATGTTTTCTTAATGCCTGTTGAACACAACAGAAACATTTTATGATTATTACAATAAATTTCTTATTTTATACTCCATGTAAGAAAGTACATCAAGAGCTTTCGTTTCTTGGAAAACAATACCTTTAACTCTGCGTTACTCCAGTTGAGGTTTTGTTTCCAAGCCGTTGTGGGTCATGAGGCCAAATTTGTCTCATACATTTGAAAGTGAGTTTTAAACTCGGGCTGTTCTTTCCCGCTTCTTTCTATTCTCAATTTCCCCTTTCTGTCTGAAAGCTTTACTCTTCTGGCCTATTTGACCTCTTTCTTCCAAGGTTGAGCACCCCTCATTTCGTACCTTTTGATGAGCTGCATGATCGGTAACAGAATGCACTAAAAGCGTAAAATTATTCAAAAGTGGCCCTAAGACATTTTATAAAGGTACAAAACATTCCTAATTCAAATACATGCTATCATCAATCATAGAAAATATCATTCCACAAAAATATTCAGCACCACAAATGGTTCCTGAGCAGCGGACATAAAATTGCATTTTAAAATATATCAAATAAATGCCGTGTAGTGAGCATTACAAAAACATTCTTACAGACAAATAAATAAAAGAATAAATTATAATAAATAATTTGGGCAGATAATTAAACTCCAAAATGTTACATGATCATGTTATGTTCTAATCATGTAGTCAAACAAAAGATAAGGTCTATAATAAATTAGTAGTAGACTATAAAAAAGACATGTTGTGGAAGCACCCCTCTGCAATACTATTTGAAACGTGGTCTGTAGTTGTTGCATGGTGTCTGATGTTCTTTTTATGTCTACCTTTTATACCGCAAAGCCTATTTGCATCCGAGGCTGATGCACCCCTCTTTTGCACTGTGTGTTTCCATAGGCTTCAGCTTATTCTTTTGTTCCTGAGGAGCGTCACAGAGTCCATAATCTCTCTGTCTCAGGCCGGTAATCTGATGATGTTGAAGGGACAACGCTGAATAGGATTTTAGCATTGCAGTGATTAAATCAAAAGGTAGAATACAAGCTCGGTGAGAAAAGGGGTACGCGTTGTCATCGTAGCTTTGCAGCAGAGCAGATGCACCTCAACAACAACAAAATAAAAGGTTGCACCAGGTGGGGAAAAGCAACGCTCTGTCCCTTTAATCACATAATTTATGTTTTAATTAGCCGCTGTCGCAGCCGCCGTGTGCTGTCGGGACCGGTCACACACCTGAGACACATGTGTCGCTCATCACAGAGCGTGACGGACTGAACGGACACCACAATCTGCGTTCTGTGCTTCACCAGTGCATATTTGCATTGAATGCATTGAAGATTTCCATGTCGATTCATATTAAGATTCTGGATTTAGATGCTTGTGCCACAGGAAGTATGGCTTTCGGTTTGAAATGCATGTCATTCTATTGGTTAGTGTCCAAGGCTGTGTGGTAAAACAGATTACATCCTGGTCTCTCTGCTGTCTGTCTGCCTGTCGCCATGGCTTCACTCATGTTTGTGGCCTGTTGTCAAGGTGACGAGGCCATTTGTGGGTGGGGACAGCTCTCCTCGCTGTGGAAAAGATGATGGGCGTCCTCTTCCCTCTAGGAGGTCCATCTATCCAGTGCACTATTAATAGAGTGGCTTGCAATTGCTTTGGCCTTTTGTCATTACTAAATTTTAATTAAAATTGAATTATGTGTACACACACACACACACTGCCCAAAGTCCTACCACTATATATATCACATCATACTGTCGTGAGCTGCTTTACCTTTCACCCTTTGTGGTTTGCAAATGAGGATACACAACCCTGAGTTCAAGAACGCAGACTGACACAGTTCGGATGATTTATTACGTTCATTTCGCATCTTGACGTTTGTCATTTTCTTTGCAGGCACTTCAGTGGGTGGACTAATCCTATCTATTGTCTTTAGTGTGGAGTACAGACTCTAAAGGTGACGACAAATAGCAAACATTTTACAGGAAGTGTCCCAACGGAGCTTGTTGTGACCCAAAAATGACTGACGGCTCACAACGTTCCAATAACTCGTTCATCGTCGGGACACAAACCAAGATATTTGTGATGAAATCAAAAGCTGTCTGCATAGGCAGCAACACGACTACCACGTTCAAGACCCAGGAAGACAGCGAGGACTAGTCTATGCAACATCAGTGGTATAAACCTAGTTTTATGATGCTACAAGAATATTTTGTGTGTGCAAAGATGACAGAAGTTCAAAGATTTCTACTCCTTCGTGTAAACAATAGTGTTGTCAAAAGTAAAAGCAATTTTAAAACCCACTACGCTCAAATGTTAGTGGGAAATGAAAATTGCAGTACAGACTGGAACACAACACTAGTAAACAAGACGTTTACACTAGTGCCTTTTCGTTTTGCTATGGTTTCGCCAAGCTTCAACACTACTTCAGCGTTTTGAGGTTGAAAATGGAGACTTTTGAAAATGTTGCAAACCCTGTTTTAGTTTGAAAATCCGGGGTTGCGTTTCGGTGTAAATGGATCAAAACAGAGACCAAAACTATGGTGTAGCTGCCTACATTTTGCTCTGCGTATCCTTAATGACCATGACAACGATAACATCATGCTCATTGTTTTGTACCCATAGTTATCTGTAGGTAGTTTCCCCCTTCAACTAAATAATAGGGAATCTACTAGGGTTGGGTCGATAGACGATGCCATCCGCCCCGCTGCTGCAGCGGCAACTGGCTCGTGAAAAACACGCTTAATTTATGGCGTCAAAAGACGACGATGCCATCGTCCATCGCGATGTTTCACATTAGACATCGTACAATGCCAAATTGGTCGACATCGCCTAACCCTAGAATCTACCTATACATATCTATGGTTGTACCTGACATGCGTTCTCGAAAGTGTAGTGTAGATGGAGATTGTTTCTGAATCGCAGTAAAAAAGGCTGGGGAAAAGAGGATAGTTTTCATTTTGAATGTGGTAGCCTTGCTGTCTATGCAGGCTGTCTATTTCATTAAAAATATCTTAACTTGTGTCCCGAAGATGAACAAAGGTCTTATGGGTTTAAAGCAACATTAGAGTAATTAATGACAGAATCAAATTTCTATTGGGTGAACTGTCCCTGAGAATACTAAAAATAAATGTTAAAGTCTCTCATCAACATTTTTTTCATAGCAACTCATAAGGGTGAATAAATACAATATAGTATTTCATAGTTTATATATATATATATATATATATATATATATATATATATATCATTATATTCATGCGCATCTGTCAGAAAAGTCGGTTCTTTAATTAGCAGTAAATCTGTCACCTGTTTTCAAATGGAGCAGCAGTTAATACCCAATGCTGCATTTGGTTTCATGGGGGATTCATTTGCGATACTGAACCCGATATTGCGTAGCTTGTCAGTGATCTACAGCTCTGTGTAGTAACTGCCGCTCCATTTGAAAACAGGTGATGGACATTTACTGCTAATATACCACTCGCATATATATATATATATATATATATATATATATATTTGTGGTGGGCATAGGTATTTATTTTTTTTAATCTAGATTAATCTAGATTAAAATGGCTCATTTGAATTCTGCCAAAGGCATTCAGAATATGCGTGCTACCTAAATAATGTCTAAAGGTAAAGCCCTATTGGGACGGGACTAGTTTTACAGGGGGTGGTTATCGAATGTTTTGTTTCACAGACGTACTTGGTGATTTTAATCCTGTCTGAATCTGCCATGTCTGTGTTTTTCTCTCTCAATCTCTGTGAGTCCGAATGCGATGTCTGTGATATTATTTTTCACAACGCGTTTCCTTGTGTGTTTTGCCATAGATGCTCTTATCACATGCATGTTTAATATAATTTGATATATAAAATAAATAAATAAACACAAATAAAAAGCCAGATCACATAAACTGTTAAGAC